>JANHGB010029519.1:0-11372 GCA_026283785.1 Coracopsis vasa
CCAATCTAAACTTCCCCTGTTTAAGTTTTAACCCATTACCCCTTGTCCTATCACTACAGTCCCTAATGAAGAGTCCAGTTATGCTGTTTCAATCATTCCACAGGGATAGTTTGTACACCTTCCTTTCAGTGCATTTTATCTATCTGAGTGATTTATATGTGTTACCAAGTCATCGATGAAAATGTTGAACAGAACCATGCCCAATACAGATCTCTGTGAAACATCACACAAAAGAAAATTCAGTAGTAACTCACCTGTCCATTAGGCAACTCATGATCTACTTGTGATGTGATTCAATCCTTTCATTAGAATGTCATATGGTATTAAGTCAAACACTTTATGTAATTTCAACTGTTTACAAAATCCATAATCTTATCAAGGCTGACAGTGAAATCGGATTTGCTTGACAAGATTCATATTTCAGTAAATCATGTTGACTACCAATGATTATATTCTCACCATTTAATTCATTATAGTTTAAATTTAGTATCAGTTTATCTCCAGTATCGTCCAAGACTTATTCCAAGGCCTTTCCAGACAATTGCCAGTTGTCTTGTACGGAACTGACCCAGACTTGCTAATTTGAATGTCTATATAAGTTCTGGCTTTACACTCTAGATTTGATAGATACAGAGATTTGGTAAAAAAAGAACAAAAAGTCTTAGAAGAGGAATGAGCTGCTGGTTTCTCTTTACAGAGTTTTCTTCCCTCATCAGCCACTAGCTGCTCTGTAGCACAGACTGCAGTCAGATTTCAGGACTGCTATAATTCAAAAGTCAATTAGAAAATTTGATCATTTGGGGTGTTTCGAGACACAGTCATTTTCAACTGTCCATAAATAGCTGCTGTTGTAAATTCCATTTTCCTTGAGGATCAAACTGGGGAAGGCACATTTATAATCAATATTTCTTAGAAAACCTTCCATTTGTAAAGCTGTTATCATTAGTAAAAGACTTCTGTTATTACAATTCATTATCACTACCTGTATATATTTTCCCTTCATATCCAATCTACATACACTGCCAGAACCAGCTGTAACACTACTAAAGCTTCCACAGGCAGCAGCCACTCTCACGCAATGCTGCTCTAAGCAATGCCATCAGAAGCAATAAAACTAAGCAAAATCAGGGTTGTTTGGTTTTTTTTTTTCATCACGATCAGTGTGTGGTGTGAATAGGCCAAACCACAAATGACTCATCTGCAGAAAACTGTGTACCCTAAACAGCAGAAAGATGAAAGCAAGGTTACAGCACATAATTTGTCTTATGCTTTCCTGTTAGCCTACCAGGAAAACAAGCTATATCCATATACATGTGTATGCTCCAAATTTATTTCATAAGGAAAAGAAAATATCCCAACAAACCCCCTGAACAACAACCTTGCCTAAGGTTATGAAGGCTGGAATAAGTAACATTATGAAGCAAAGGACCATCTCCTAACATCTGACTTTCAAAAAGTATATAAGCTTCTGTCAAATAAATAGTTCATTTATGTCAGTCAAGAAGAACCAAATACAACCCTCTTTAATAAACAAAAGTGATCCTGGTCAGACTACTTGGACATGTACACTTTGATGCTCATGAGTATGTAGGCGTAAAAAAGTGAATGAACAAATTCTATGTGAGAATGAGTGTGAGTGGTCGCAATCACCTCACTTAACAATTTTGTAAATAAATATCAGCTTCCCCTACTCTTAGATCTCAGACTGAATTTTGCTACATTAACTCTTATATTATTCATATTAAATTGAAACTGCTGTTGATATGAAAAGTTTTGATTCAAAACCAGGAAAGGATAACCTGAGATTAAGATGGTTTCCTTGTCTTGCCTGCTGTGTATTGGCCATGTGGAAGTTAAGGAGAGTAGACGAGTAAATAAGACAGTTGTTAGCCAGACCAATTTAAGAAGAGAATGAGAGGATCAAGAAGACCAAGTACCAAATCTTCCATTACTGAGCAACTGCTTCATTCAGGTGAGTCAATCGGCAAGTATACTAATCATCATGTGATGTGTCGATCTGTTTACATCTTGATATTTGGCTGTGTTTCTATATGATACATGCTCATTAGTTATGGGGTTTTTTTGTGTGTCCCTGCCTATATTTTCCATTATCATCTTGATTCTGAAAAACACTACTCTGCTCATAGACTGTTTTCATAGAGATCAGCGACTTTTGCCTTGTGTCTACAATATCTTTCTTGAGTGCTTAATTACCTTGTCCAGGAGATAGGCACACACTGAAATATCTTTACAAATGCCTTGCTGTCAGTATGTGAACCAATTATACCTCTCAGACACTACATTGAACATATTACAGTTTTAATAGTCTCATTGTACATTATGCTTCATGTGGGTGGTGTGAGACCATACATATCCTGGTGTGATGCACCTAGGTTGAATTTTTTTCAGTTATCCCAGCCCTCCATTACAAAGTTGCAAGCAACTAATTACATCTGCTTCTCAGCCCTTTTCCATAGTGTATTTGACATTAACTTTCTAATGCAATCAGATCACACCAGAAGGGTCAGACTTTTTGCTGTGTGCAAAACTAAAACACCACTTTGAGAGTGAACTTTTACCTTCACTATACCATTTGGCTTAAACGAAGAAGGAAAACGTAGTGTACATCCGAGTATAGTACCTAGATGTTCACTGCTGCAATCAAAGGGAGATTAAATGTGATGTGAGTAATATTTAGCATCCAAGCATCATTTTTCTCATCTCTATGCATTGTGCAAAGTATGAATGCTTAGGACATTTCTGTTAGATACCTACATTATTCCCACTGTACTGATGAAGAGATTGTGTCAGTAAGGCCTAAAGAACCAGATATGGTCATAGAAAAATCCCATAACAGAATCACAAAAATGTTGTCCCTCACAGATCTGTTGACCTCTAGTAAGAGGAGAAAATCCCTGAATGACAAATGGGCTGCCAGTTCAACTGAATTCTTCACAGAAGCTAATTTTATTTGTATCTTTCTAGCTTTCATGGGTTTTTACCTTCAGCTTTTTCTCTACAACTTGTAAGTCTTTACCTGTGCAAGACCACCATTACTCTTAAACATGGGAACATGGAGATGTAACTGTCAGAAAGTCAGGAACTGAAACTACCAAACCCAGGCTTTGCTTAAGTCGTAGTTAGGAAAACTAATTATTGTTCAGTGAACTCATTTGAGCTACATGGAAAAGCACGCATATTGCCAAGATACATGCAGAGGGGCCAAAACCCAGGACTGTAATATTATGGTTGTAATGCGTGTGTGGACTCAGAAACCTTCACAAGCATGTCAAGGACATAAGAACAGTGCTCATCTGGTCTAACATAGCCAGGCTCAGTAAGTGTATTCCTCTGTATGTGTCTAGATGGAAGGTGGTGCTAGTTGTGAAAAATAAGTTTAAAAATTCATTAACAAAATGTTATCATTTATGCTTTAGAGAGGAAACCTTTCTGAATACATACATAAATTTTCAGGCTGTTAGGGTTTTGCACTTTTGCTTGGCTAAGTTTTTTTCTTTAATTTCTGCGCAATTTATTTACTCACACTTGCAACCTAATTGCTTCTCAAATTTAAATTTAAATACTAAAGGTTGATATAGCTAGAATATATTAAGACTCTAGGGAAAAAAGGTAAAAAAGACTGTCAGGGTTATATAGCAACTTTGGAAGCAGTGGTCTTTCAACTATATCAAAAAAGAAAACTCTTGGAAGGTAAACACTGACAATGTCATTTAAGCCTTCACATTCAGAAAGTTCATATTTAAGACTGATTATCTTGGAATTGTAAGCTAATTTACCTAGATGCTGTTGACATTTTCTATTTCTAAACACAGCAAGTGTTACATTGTTCTAGTTAAGAATGTTTCACTTTGTGCCGAGCTAAAGGAAAATAAACTTCTAAAAAAAATATTTTTGCACATTTAAAATAAACTTACATTATTGTCACATAAAAGTGGCCATTTCTGTAACGAGTTATATGTGACAAAGTTTCTCAAGAACTCAGTACAGCATAGCTCATCAGCTGAGCATTTTGCCTAAACTGCTGAACCCAGCTTGAGATGACAAACAGTAGAAAATATTTTCTCAGCCAGCACATTGTGTCTGTGTGTCAGCAGTAGTGCTGCTTGAGGGCACACTGGAGCCTCTGAACAGAAAGTGTTCACTTGCTGAAATCTCACCCTGCAGCACTTAGGTAAGCCCTGCATTTTGGAGGAATTGCTCTCAAGTCTGCTGGCTCTTACACATTCATTCTTACTTACCTCACCAGCTCAAGCCTCTCCAAACTATGTATTACCCTTAATTCATATGCCTCTCACACAGGTTCCCCCACATGTTCTTTTTGAAAAGCTTTAACAACTTTCATCTTTCAACATCACAAGGACAACAATATCAGTTCAGAAAAGAATTCCACATAGCACATACTAAATAGTCCATCCATTTGTGCCAAAATAAGATCAGAATTAAGTAAATGCCAATTTTGCTTTTATGTTACATAACGTACAGAAAGCATTTAGTTGTGTGTATTTAGTTTCAAGAATCTTCTGGGCTGAAAGACAGCTTTCAATCAAGACTGAAGAATTTAGCTGTTTTTACATCTAAATGGTTCTTGAGAACAATGATGCTTCAAAATATTATCATTCTGTCACATATCACACAATAAGAAAATTATAATCATATAAGAAAAATGAGACTTGTTATTGCTAAGTGTCTCAGTATTATCTCCCAGGTATCTAATCAACCTGAAGAATTGTTTATTGTAGTGCATGCTACCTACTGTGTCATTAAGATTAGCTCTTCACTGACATGGTTACTGAAAGTGCAAAGATAAAAATAAAAAGGAGAAGTCAGAGGAAATAGGAGGTTTGAATTTTATTTAAAAAAATGTTTTATATGTTTATTATATGTCTATATTTATAGATTGTGGCTCTTTCTTTTTGGTGTTTCAGCTGTTTTTTACTGGTGGATTTGGCTTTTAATCTATCACATAAAAACATAAGAGTACCTTCTATCCATTCAGTGGTGTAAGAGTTCTTTGGTTAAGTATCTATGTTGTTGATGTAAGGGATATAGATGAAGAGGAGTGGCAGAAGCCAGGGCTTCTTAACTCAGCTGTATCTTCAGGTAAGAAGGCCAGCAGGAGCTGTAGCAACTGATCCCATTAGCTCAACTATATTATTTTCTGCTTGCTAACGTACAAATCCATTCATATAGAATCCTTATGTAGAATTGTATATAGCCTTGTGCGTACAAATTTATTTCAGCTAGCTGAGCCATATCTATATAGTCCTGAATATAATAGGTAAACAGAAATGTAATCAGTTCACCTTGAAATGAGCTCTCCTGTAATATGACAATCATTAAAAAGCTCCCAGATGAAAATCTGGAATTCAGAAACAATTTATATTGCTGAAATTAACAGATATTAACATTGACCAAGTTCTTTCAAAATTCCCATGTGCAAATGAAAAGTTAGCTTTCCATTAATGATTAATTTGAACAATGTTTTTGCTTTAAAATAATGCTGCTATATTTAAGGTGCTAACAATTCTCATTTTCAGTTGCAATGTTATACTCAGCAATGCTCTTTTCATGGAAAGATAGAACAGTTTGCCATAAAGACAGTTCAATATCCTGTAGTAACCTCTCAGAAAGAAGCACTTAAACCCCTTTTAAAGGGCACAGAAATCAACAGACTCAACAAAGACAATGAAGTTTGGATAAGGGCATAAAACCAAAATTTTAATCAGCCTAGTCACTACAACTCTTTCCATTGATTAAAAATTCTCCTTGATGTTCTATCATCTGAACTGTGACCAAGTTTAAATTTTCCATTGTGTCTGTAGCATGTGAAATAAGTCATAACAAAAATGGTGTTGGGCCATAGTGTTAAGTAAGAGTTTAAAGGATTCTTCTGTATTCTGAATTGTGTTAGGTCATCGACACCCTGCATCAGGCTTACTGTATTCCACAAAATCTCAGGGGTAGAAAACATTTACATTTTCAACTTTATACAGAATAGTCTGACTTAGTTTCATAAGTAACTGGAGTTCTATTAGTTTTCAAATTATGCTACACAAAAATTATATTATGCAGGAAACTCCTGTCCTTAAGTTCCTTGTCTTCAGAAAATGTAAATCTGTGGAAATCTACACAAACCTGGCTAATTTACAAAGTCTTGAAAAATCAGTTTTTCTGTGTTTAATGAATGTTTGCTTAGTCTCATTCATACATTTGAAAGAGTCCGTTCACAGGATGTAGGTTTCACCTTTTGCCTAAGTATTGTTTTTAGTGCTCTGGTCTTAAGGATCTGGAATCCAGCTGCAGACGAAACAACTAAATGTAATTTTCCTAGCATGTTTTCACAGCATCTGTCATTCTGTCATCAGCATAGAAGGAAGAAGAGGCTATTGATTTGAATAACAAGATGATAAGATGCAAGTCAGAAATCAAATAAATAGAAAAGTCAAGACAGTACTCAGCATGAAAATATAAAAGAGGTTGCTGAAATGCTGAGATCACTTGGACATAGAACATAGCTGAATAGAGGAAGGCTGATCATAAGCTTCTTGAAGAAAGAACATATACTGGGAAGAGATTAGGAAAGACTGAACAAAGACACTAGGAATCAGGGCAGATAAAAGCAAAGGTCAGTTGAAAGAGGATAGAGAGAGATTATGAAGAACAAAGAGATAAGATGACAGCAGAACTGGCAATAACTGAGGACAGGATTTAACACAAGACTTGTAGAAATCTAAAGAAAGATGGAGAGATTAAAGAGGTATCTAGAAATTAGTCTAAGACTAGGAGACAGTGATTCAAAAAGGATATTTGGAGGTCAGGTGTACTCTAGAAGAAGGAAAATGGATGTGAGTGGAAGAGAACTGAGAAAATGGGAATGACATCAGAGACAGAGGTTGGATTAGGAATGATGTGTTAGTTATAGGTAAATAGTACATGACGGACAATGAGCCACAGGCAGAGATAAAAAATGTAAGAGATAAAGCAAAATTGATCATATGATAATAACAAGACTGGAAGTTGTGATGGAGAAGATACTGAATCCATCCATATAGACTGGAAGGAACAGAAGAAATCCTGTATGGAGCAGGATTGTACAGGCTTTGTACAGAAATACTTATTTCTGGAAGATATTTGTGTCAATGTCAATACTAGGGTACACTGAAAAGCTTCAAGACTGAAATGGCTATATTCACTAAGTGTTTGACACCATTTACTCAAACATTGGTGTCTGTTGCATCTGAGGTGCCATAATGCATCCAAGAAATCCACAGTGAGCTAGTAAACAGGACATAGAACTTATGTGAGACTTGCTCCACTCTGAAAAAGTATCTGAATACCAGTCAAAATACCCTAGAGCATGTTAAACGGAACCTGTCATCAATACTTGATATGTACCCTATCTTGGTTTGGACATCTAATTTTACTAAGGGAAGAGGTTAGTGTGCAAACAAAGATAATTAACTAATGGTTATATATTGTTCTATCATTTCATGTAATAAAAACTCATTTTGTGAAATAATTAAATATATTAATTCTGGACACTGTAAAGAGAAAGGCCTTAAGCAAAGGGCCAAGGGCTAATTTTATACAGGTTTTAATGGTAATCAGTTACTAAGAGTTAAGAAAACACATGGAACAATAAGAAAGAAACAGAAATGCAGACAGCTACTTATTAGTGAACACTATCCTGTCTGAGTCCTGCATGAGGCAGATCCTGTGTGACTGTGACTGCAAATAAGACATGGATGTAGACTTAATGGCCAAGTTCTGCCTGCTTTCTGGCAGGCATGTCTTACATTTGAGTTTCCTCTGGTTTTTTATTTTGGGAAAAAATAATGGAGCTTGATTCCTTCCGTGATCATTGTGTATACATAATACTTCCTTTGATCACTACAATAAGAAAAGTAACAGGAATCTGTCTCAAGACAAGATGGAACTGGGAACAGTATTGTGTGAAATTTACCTTATGTAGCTGATTGCTTGCGCAACAAAGAAATACACTGCACTCCTATGCTATTCAAGAACAAAGATGTCACTCCAATATATTGAGCTTGGGTTAGTCCTTTCTTAACATACCAAAGAAACTCATTTATTTAGTTTTACTGTCAATTGATAAAACATTCCAGGCCTTAAGAACTATAGAGAAAAGCAAAACAAAACAATGCAACAAAATGAACCAAAACCAGAACAACAAAAATAGACAAGGACATAGAGCTTTCAAGAAGACCTGCCTGCCAAAAAGGAGAAACAAACAAGGAAGAGTGAGCACCTACTTCCTCTAAGCAGACCCTGCAAGACTGTCAGGCAGAAAGAGATGTGCATGGACTGCTAAAACACAGACTCAAGCCGGAGAACTGCTGCAGTTATATCCCATCAAATGTACCCACATAACTATGCCAGCTTAACTAAATAAACAAATTACCCTACAGTCAAAGGCTTCTCTTTCATATGAAAAATGTGCAACTATCTCTGAAATTAAATATTTTAAAATTTTATAAATATTTATTTTTCTCTTCAATCAACTTTGATCAGGAGCTTACTGACAACAATTTTTTGTAATTGTGGCAAAGCTAAGGAGAGTATGTGAGGAGCATGCTTATAGTTCTTGAGTGGTAATAATACGAAGTGCACACAGGTTTTACAGCATTATTCTTGCGGCTCAAGAGTTCACAAAGGCCAAAACCACAAGTAAATATGAAGCAGAATTCATTTAAATGAAGAATTTCTCATCGTGTTTATTCAAAACTTGTTGACTTTGATTGGACTTATATCCAGCTGCACAAGATCCTAGGAAACAAAGTGTGTCATCAGTTTCCTACTGTTTGTTGGCATCATGATTAAATGCAACTAATTTTGCAGAAGCTAGATTTCAAATGAATGCAGCAGGTCAAATATTCCTCTCAAGGAAGGACACGGCTCACTTGATAAGTGGGTTACAAGCAAATATTATTTGATCTAATATAGGCAAAAAAGGTCGTACTTGCAGTCAAAGACTAAAGTGTGCTTAGAGCTTCGGGGAGACCATGTGGGGAGCAGTGACTCCTAACAGCGTTTTGGGCTGCATGATGGATATCTCCATGCACTTATGCACAAGACAAACTATTAGAGAAAAAGTGAGGTTACTTCCTGCTAACTTTGTGGTGGTGTGTCCATGAATGGAAAGTCTAAACCATTGTATCATTTCAACACTTTTAGGAGAATTGTGATCACCCAGGGAGAATCCAAAAACAGAGAAGAGACTCTTAGAGTACATCTCACAGAGACAAATCCCTGTAGTTTTCCCATTTAATAAAGTTCAAAGTATTTATTTTCTTGGCTTGTTTGTTGTTAGATTCATCTCTCCAAACATTCACAGGCAAAGTTATCAAAGATAAAATGTGTTTTGAAAAACTATGATCTATCATGCTTCATTTATCTTTTGAAAGAATCAAAATGGCATAATACAGGCTAGAGACCATATTTATCATATTACCTGTTAGAAACAAAATGTGCAACATGCAGGAGTGCACATCACCTTTGGAACTGTTATAAAAAGCTATTCTTTAACACTCTTTTAGCTTAGAATACTGAATTTCATATGAACTCATTGAATGATTAGGGTGTCAATCGCTCACACAGTGCTACATTATTACTCATTATAATTTTATTAGCACATTCATAGTTAAGCTAAAGTCTAATGCCAGTGTTTTATGTTTATGATTTAATTTTGTCTAGTCAAAATAAACACTGTTTTGTACTACATTTCAGGCTTGCAACTTTCCAAGATTTCTTGAAAGAAAACCCCAGCAAACACTCTTTGTTTCTATTAGATATTATGTTTCCTATTGAAATAATGCACTTATTTCTGTGGGACATATAACAAGTGATGATGGCAGAGATTCTTTGGTTTTCTCCTGCCTTTGTCTTTCTTCAGTCCACAGGTAGGCACTGTCACTTCAGAGGCAAACTGGGCTGTTCCAGGAGATGCTGCTTGCCCCAGTATCAGCTGGGATACAGTTAATTTTACTCACAGTAGCTGGTACAGTGCTGTATTTTGACTTTAGTCTGAGAACTATGCTGATAACACACTGATGTTTTAGTTGTTGCTAAGTAGTGCTTGCCCTAATCAAGGACTTTTCAGTCCCTTATGCTCTGCCAGTGAGTAGTACAGAAAGCCAGGAGGGAGGAGAGACAAGACACCTGACCCAAACTAGCCAAAGGGATATTCCATACCACAACATGCCATGCCCAGTATACAGACTGTGGGGGAGTTACCTGGAAGGCCCAGATCACTGCTCATGTAGAGCTGGGTATTTGCTGGCAGGTGATGAGCATCTGTATTGTGCATCACTTATCTTTCTTGGGTTTTATTCCTCTCCGGTTAATTTCAATTATGATTTGATTTGATTTCAATTATTAAAATTTTCTGATCTCAACCCGCAAGTTTTACAGTGTTCAAATTCTCCTCCCCATCCCACTGAGGAACGGGTGCAGTAAGTAAGCAGCTGGGTGATACTTGGTTTCCAGCTGGGGTTAAACCACAACACTGCTTTAGTCATGCAGAAAAATTATATTTACAGGTTTAAGTGCCTCTTTGAAGACAATACCATAAGATTTCAAACTGGTTTTGTAGCTGGCCCTGTATTTCCTTCAATCATAGAGAGTACTACAGGTAGTTTTTCAGAAGAACATGAATAATGTCTTCCAGTCCAGTTTATATATTCTTCTCTTGGAAATTCTAATTTGTATTCTTTAGGATAAGTTTCTTTTCTGCTTATGATTCAAACTAAAGAGATTGCATAGAGGAGCAATCAGGGATCAGGTTGCTGGCAAGCAACAACAGAAAAAAACAATAGTAAGAGCTTGACCACAGAACAAGGTCAGAGTGGCTTAGGTAAAACCAAAACCTGTAAATTAGTGTAAGCGTTAACCCTGGGCTGACCAGAAACATGGTGATAAATCTAGTACATCCACTTGTAGTATAGAAATTAATTCAGCGTTCTGTTAGCAATTACACTGTAAGAGATGAACTCTCCCCTGAAGTATTCTGGCTCTGAGCTCAGACTGTGCTGAGTGGCAATGAACATGGGTTTCTTACTTTAAATCACCTTTATAATGGGACTTAAATCTTTAATCATAGAGTCATAGAATCATAGAATCATGGAATGGTTAAGGTTGGAAAGGACCTTAAGATCATCTAGTTCCAACCCCCCTGCCATGGGCAGGGACACCTTCCACTAAACCGTCACCCTAGGCTCTGTCCAACCTGGCCTTGAACACCGCCAGGGATGGAGTATTCACAACTTCCCTGGGCAACCCATTCCAGTGCCTCACCACCCTTACAGTAAAGAATTTCTTCCTTATATCCAATC
>JANHGB010029521.1:0-26056 GCA_026283785.1 Coracopsis vasa
AAGCAGAACAGGGCTGAGAGGTGCACAGGACCAAAGGGACTGAAGTACCCTCCTGTTCCGACCATCTGCTGTAGACTGTTGTCTAGGATCAAAATGATTTGAAGAGAGATGATGTTGCATGTCAATAGAAGAGAACATGAAACGAGCATGTCAGCTTTAATATGGTGCTACTTATTCAAGTGCAAAGATTTGGAAAAGGGATTCTATATTTCTGTATTAGAACACATTTCTGTCCAGCTGATGATTTACCACAGAACATTCAACCCTTTGTGTGAGAATTTAAATGTAGATGAGTAGAAGGCCTGAATCTAGCCTCCATAGACAGAAAGAGGCACCTGGAAGTCAAACCTACACTCAGAAGATAGCATGACAGAGCCACGCGTCATGGCTTTCCTCTTCGTTACTCTTTGCTTTATTTCCTGACTCAGTCTTTATGAAGACTTTATAAAGAGTCCCTGTCTGTGTTCCTAGATTTGTCTTTTCTAGATGCTAAATGATCATAAACCATCCCATTGCTCTGTGCTGCCATTTTCTTACCTGCAAATTTGTACACTTGACAGTGGCCTTATCTGAAAGGTAAGGAGATCGAGTGATAAAATTAGCTACATAAGCCCCCAAAACTTTACAAAATTTGAATTGGGAAAATATTTTCTTTCTGATATTTCATCCTGAATCTTTTCTTTCTGATATTTCATCCTGCTGTTATGCTTAAACATTTAGTAATAATAAAAGGCCAAATGCTGTGGATCAGATGCGTGTCTGATAGGTGTAGCAAGGCTGTTTAATCCAGTGCATTCACTTGGAATGAACAGTTCTCTGCAGAGCTGATTTAATCTTTCAACTCCTGAAATTGTATCTTCTTCCTGGCTGGATAATTACAACAATTAGTTGTGTTTGGTTGTGTTAAGGTTTGTCCTCAACACGTTAAGAAGACTGAGCTGCCTGAGTAAATAATCTCTCTCAAACTCCTTACTTGCAGCTCTTCTTTGCACACTCTCTGATAACAAAACAGAAAAGCATTGCTCAAATTCAAACTTGTAATGGCAAAAACTGGGCTTGATGACCCGGTTCCTTTTCCAGCTTTATGTTTCTGACAGCATAAAGAGTGCCATATGTAACAAGAATAATTTTCGTTCCACTTCTTGACACCTCTCCTTCCTTTGCCACAACATCGCTCCATAAACTCATGGCCAGTTGATGTGCCTCAGCGGGTGTCTCCCACCTTATAAAATATGCTTAATTTTCCTATATGTATAAAACTACATTTAGCTGTGCCACAGCATGCCATTTGCCTGTGCTTGTCTTGCAAAGCAATCCAAATGTTTTAACATTATCAATAGGTTTGTTCTGTATGCTGTCATTTGTGAGTCCACTTTGAATCTTGGTGGGGCTTCCATTTTGTCATCATCCCTAGAGGTATTTAAAAGACGTGTAGATATGGCTTTTAGGAACATGGTTTAGTTATGAACTCAGTAGTGTTAATGGTTGGACTCAATGATCTTAAGGGTCTTTCCCAGCATAAATGACTCTGTGATTCTATGGTTGTAATTATAGAAACACAGAATCAGAATGGTTTGGGTTGAAAGGGACCTTTGAAAATTGTCTAGTCCAACTCCTCTGCCATGAGCAGGCATGATAACTTGACATTTTTTTTACAGTTCTTTGAGGCATCCTTGAATAGCATTATCCCCTTACCTGCATGTAAACACTTCAAGCAATCAAGTTATTGCTTAACCAATTTTAATTTACTGAACTAAAACCAAAATGGGCATTGCACAGCACTGCTACCCCAAGCACATTACAGGCCCAAATTTTTTGCAGTACTGCACCTGTTGTGAGATTTGCAATCTCTCTACACTGCTATTCCCAGGGAGTTTCAGCATACAGCTTTTGGGCCTGCCATTGCTGGTGAAATTTGGTTCATGTCTTTGCAAAACAGAAATTCCCTGTTAGCAGTGGTAGTAGTAGGCTAGATCTGTTCCACAGATGGAGGTCCTCTTTCAAGCTGCAGATGGTAAAACTGTTTGGTGGTGTTACTGGTCATTTGCTGAGATTGGAGGTGCTGCTGAGGAAGGGGTCAGCTTCTTGCCAGGAACCAAAAGAGCTATTTGGGGCTGTGCTGGAGAGCTTAAATCATACCTGTTGGGGCCAATTAAGTTTTCAGCTTTTTCTGATGAGCTACAGTCATCCTCCACTGCAGTCTGTGTGAACTGTGCCCATAAGTGTCCTCTTCCTGAACCTCTCTTTCTTCTTTTTACCTATGGGCCCCTTTGTTACTCTTGAAGGCTCCTGCCTGCCATGCATTCATATACTATGTTGTAAAATTACTCCGATTTCTTCGTATGACTTTGCAGGAAGCTCTTTTACCATGATATCAACCAAAGCAGAGTTCAGTTCCTATACAAAACCCCTCTGCCTACCTATCCTCAATGCATTTTTTCTTTCAGGGGTCTATATGTACTTGAGACCATCCTGTTTACCTTCTTCAAATGGGCTTTTTTTTTCATCCATGCCTTTCTGTTCTCATCTTCTACACACAAAAGTGGAACTTAATGGGTAAGTGTGGAACTTTAATTATTGCCAAGTAGAAACGAGTGTCTTGAGTACTAAATACTTTTCAGATAGTAGACAGCCACAAAGGAATTTAATATGATGCATCATTGCGTCCATGCTAGAATCTCATTTTCTCTGATCCTATTCTGAATTTGGAGGTGAAGAATGAGAAAGTGGAAGAAATGTACTTCAGACTATGGAAAGAATGTAAATAGTGTTTCACAAAAGGAAAGCACTAGGGAGAACATTTAGATCTGTGAGTGGCTCTGAATAATGCCAGGGAAATCTCAGTGGTTACTTTAAAAGAATACCAGAAATGAGTTGACTGTTACACTGACCCTTTAACCACACGTATATGATTTGTATCTGATAGGGTGTAAGAATATGCTTGAGCCACAATGCATACTCCTCAGTCAGTACCATAATTTCCCCCTTTTCCCCAGCCACATGTAAAAGAAACTTCAGAATCTGCCACGTAAATGTCACCCTTTGATGAACCACTGAAAATTTTTCCAGGACCACACTTTTAGAAAGATGCTTTCGAGGGATTCCCTTGATTAGCCAAAACCGAAGGGTTCTTATCTAACACTATCTTGTCTAAATATACACAGCCTGTGATGACGAAATAAAACGTTTCAAGACCAGGTATATATACCACTGAGAGGCAGATGAAGTTCATTCGTCTACTTTCTTCTAATAGAAGACTTTACTATTAGAAGTCAAAGCTCACTGCTCCTAGAACTGACATCTCCCAGAACTTATCTGAGCATTTTAACTGAGCCATCACCAAGAAAATGACTTGCCAGACTTACAGCTTGCTTGTTCTGTCTGTCATCATGATTTATTTTGGACGTTTTGGAAATAGCTCAATTCTTGCTCACCTTCAAAATGATATAGACCAACTGAAAGCTGACTTTGTAAGTATGGTGCTCTACTGCATTTCTCTTCTTGTGCTTTAGATACAGTCCAGCATTGAGCACTGCTTGACATACTCAATGTGTACCAATAGAGGGTAATCATAGAACAAACCTTTTGCTTTACCTTTTGTTAAACAAGAATATGGACAATTTCTTTGGCTTTGCTAACCTCATTCACTAACATGATGCAATTTTTCAATAGTTATAGGTAATAATAGTAGTTTGCATTAATTTCAGGGGCATTCTTCCTTTCACAAGAGCTTCAACTAGCTCTATGAAGCCTTTGATTACATGGAATGTTTCACAACAAAAAATCTTTATGCCATTTATGATGAATGATTTAATCTTAATTCAATTCTGAATAGATGCAGTTTACAAACACTTTCTTAAGTTTTAGGTTATTAATGTTAATGGGGGATTTAGTAATAGTTAGCAATATAACCAAAATGGAGAAGAACTTCTGCTTTAACAAATGCATCTGGTACTTACTACTAGTAGTAGTGTCCTGCCCAAAGGTGGTTCCTACTGCTTATTCTTTTGCATCCTCCAGCCATTCTACTTATATATCTATGGCTGTGATCTGGCATAGGAGTGTTATCTGGCATAATATTACTTCTTTTCATGTTGTTAACTTGATAACTGTAATGTTAACTCATCTATCTTCATCTAGGAGGCATTAAAGTACTTCACAATTGACTTCAGCTGGGATTAGTCATACAGATAACAGATTTATAACAGATTCACTTCTAATTAACAGCTTTTATTCTCAATATATTTTTTTTTAAATGCATGAAACCAGTTGCAAGAGTTTGCTCCTGTTTTCAGATATCATTTTGTCAGAATTCTGTGCATATAAAAGTTAAAATTTAGTAGTCAAAGAATCACCCTGAAGTATCACATGAGGAAGCCTAGTGTGATGCCTCAGTGTTTGCAGAGGGATAGCAAACTGGCTGTAAAACTGGCATTAAATCTTAAATTTGTCGTTAGCACCAATCAGAGAGATTCTCACTAGAATATATATAACTCTGTTGGAGACATCCTGAGCCATGGTGAGCTTCTTGCACTGACATTAAAGGCTCTAGTCCACAGCAGGTGCTCCCCACATTTCAGAAGAACAGCAAAACAAATGCTGGTGATAAGCTCATCAAGGGGAGCCAATCAGCCTATGAGGTTTCTGTCAGCCTGCAAGTTTTCCCTTTGCACTCACTGTATTTAAATTACCAAGCAGACAAGAAAGGAAATAGTGACTGTTGTATACAAAAAGAAAAAAAAAAAAGACACACAGAGAAAAGGAAATGATTCAGTTTACCTCTCCTTGGTGGGAGAATTGTATTGCTCTTTGTTTCCTAGAATCTGTCGCTGTGTGTGGCTGCATCTGATGGTTAAACTCTATCCCTGCGAACCTTTCAGTATCTGACTAACCTTGTATATCCCCACACCTGTGGGCTACTGGGCTATTCTTCAGTTTCACAAACTGTAGTTTTATAGTAAAATTAGTTTGTTCTTGTTCCAGATGAGACTTATTAAGCCTGACTAAATTCAACTGCACAAATCACATACTGGTGGACTTCGACTTAAAACATGCTAAGATCAGATCTGACAATTTGCTAGCCAGTTGCTATGCTTCTGAACTTTGATATTCAGCCGTCAATACCACAACTTGCAAGGAATATTTGATAAAATAGACAGAGCTAAATGTATTTATTATAGCGGGAGAAGACATTGAAAAACAGCCTAATGCTATTTCTGGTACTGGACAGTCGTACAATGCAATTTGATGCTTATAGAATTGGAAGCATTGTAATAGCTATAGCCCAGTGGTGCAAAAATCATGTCTCTGTTTTTTACTGCTCATTTGAATAGAGAACACAAATTAGCCTTGCAATAAGTATTGTTTGTATAACTGATATGTTTGTTCTTTGTTGCAGAACTCAAGCCATTCAGACGTAGCTGACGGTGGACCTATTTTTACAGAGAAACTGATAAACTGGACAGAAGTGAGTTAGAACCAGATATGACAAAGCATCTTGAGCACTTTGCAGGGCATTTTTGGTACAGGACAGCTCCCAGGGCCTGTGTAACCAGCTGGGGAAGGACAAACATGAGCAGAGGCTGCTTCAGTATCTTGGAAATGACAAAACAATCATAAAAATATTTCCCATAAGGACCAAGGTGCTTTATATTGCACCATGAACCAATCCTGAGGTACAGCCAAGCCCAGGACATGAGCTGCAACATCTTATCCTGTTTCAAATGACAGTGAGAACCTCTGTGTGCTGCATTTTAGCTTTGTTCACTTTCCTGCTGATGGGCACTCATAGACCTTTCTTTCTGACTGTATTTTTCAACAGAGAAATGAAAAAAGAATCATCCTGAGCCAGATTGTTTCCATGTACTTGGAAATGCTTGAAAACACTGACAAGTCAAAGGCGCACATCAGGCACATATCTGAGGAACTCTACACTCTGAAAAACAGCCTTCCTGATGGCTTGAAGAAGCTGAAAGACCTCAAGGACCTGGCAAATCTTCAGGTAAGGCTCTTCCTCTGCCTTAAAGACTCATGATGCTATATTTTCCAGTTGATATTTGAGTGTGAGTCAAGCCAATAATGTTTTATAACCCATTGGGTAATCCCCGTCTAGCTCAGTTCACACTGGAAAACCTGCTGTTTCCAGCTGCAGGGGCTGCTGCGGGTCTGCGGTGTGGGGTGTCAGCATGGGGGCTGCTGTCCTGAGTCTTGCTAGAGCCTGACACAGAGGTGCTGGCAGTGCTGCCACGTCATCTGCCCACCAGAGCTGCCACTGACACAGCCATTTGTGGCTTAGAAATGGGCGAGAGTGTTGTGCCTGGCTATGACACGCCTCCACATGTGTTAGAGTCACTTGGCTTATGGAACAATTGCCGATGGCATGAACTACCGATGTCTGCAGAGGTCTGCAGCCAATACCCTGGTGGAGTTAGCTGCTTGAGTGGGTATATGCCATCGCAATAACTACAGGGTAGCTCAGTTTTACAGAATATGGCTGGTCTGTAGCATGTCGCACACTAGTACAGAAAGTGGAAAACAAAACTCTGTGACAATGTGAGTGTTTGTTGTAGGAATTAGGGAATGGAGTAATTGGAAAGTGCAGATGTCCATCTGGTTTATCCTGGTAGCAGTGTAGCCTGTACATTGTGATCAGTAAACAATTACAGCTCTTGGCATGACCTTCCTTCTGTTTGTTTCTTGTTTATAATAGATGAGTGACTTGAAAATTCAACGTAAAGCTGTGCATGAGCTGTTCAGTGTCCTACAGAAACTAGTGGAGACTCCAACTTCTCTCAAAAGGAAGAGGAGCCAGTCTCAGAGGAGGTGCAAATGCTAATGACGTTACATGGCATTTTGTACAGTTATTGTGCAAATATCGTTATGATGCACATTTTTTATTTTAATCTTTTAACTGAATTTTTATACATTTATTTATTAATATTTAAGTATTTTAAATAATTATTTATAACAAAATACCAAAGTATTTATACCTCCTACTACTATCTAAGAAATGACTTCGTCTTAAAATTCTGTCTATTTGTTATATGTTTGTTGACCTGAAAATACAGAATGAGGCAATGTTTACTCAGTTTCCATCTAGAAATCATGAAATTACATGATATGGTACCCAGCTTTCCATCTGGTGCTGCCTTGAGAGAGGGATGTCATAAAATTAGTCTCATCATTTATCTATTTGTCATGAAGATGCGAGCGCCAATATGGGGAAGTTTCTGTACTCATGAAAATATACTTGTATCTGCTTACTTCTAAGCATATCTAAATTCAAATCAATCAACATACTTAAAGGTAAGCAAATGCTCATGCACTTTTCTGAACTAGGGGATTGATGATTAATTGGTGACAACTATCGTTATGCACTGAAGTTACCAAGAGGCCAGGCTAGTTAGCAGCTCCAGGAAATGTGACTAACTCTATTGCACTTATCTAACTACAACTCAGTGGTTTTGAGAAGTTCTGTATTCTTTTGTACTGAATTGTTTAAAAGTGTCTGACGTCATTTTATTTATTTGGAGGTAGTAGTATGGAAGTTTTTATCTCAAGGACTATATTTTTGTACTGGAATATTATTTAAACCTTTGGATTTCTCAATGGAAAATTTTTGAAAGTTGGATATTAAATAAAAAATAAAAAAATATTAAAGAGTGCTTGCATGTTTATTCACCAGAATCTCTGTGCAAGGTAAACTGCTAACCTTACTTTACGTTGTCATAGAAGATAGCCCTGCCAAGATACATAAGCCATATTTTATCTCCTCCTACCTGTCCAAGTTTTGGGAACGGGCAATGTTTTTGAAGAAATTTGGCAGAAACGTCTAAAATTCCCAGGCTCTTCAAATTCTGCTTGTATCTGCATGAGGAAGTGTAATTTTGCCTATAAGAAGGCTTTGACCATTTAAAATTTGTTATTACTCTGATTTAAAATAAAAGACACTTTTCATTGCCTCTGCAAGTCAAAGTTATGGAGCTTAGATTGAGGTCAGCTCATTTGCTGGACTCTCTGTGAGTGACACAAGCTGGAGGCCTGCGGCTGCTTGGGCCTTGGCCAGTCTCAGAGGCTTGGATTTGGGCTTGGGACTGGGGAGGGGAGTTGGTGGGGCTTCCTAATTCTCAGGTCCTCAGTGGTTTACTAAGCAAATTATCTGGGGGCAGACTGGTTGGGCTGACTGGGAATGGGGCAAATTTTCCTTGGTATTCCTGCCAATATAGGACCTCCAACTCCCCCCGAACTTGAGCTGAATCAATAAGTTCCAGAAATACCATCCTACAGAGCGCAAAGTTTAGTTGTAATTGTTGTAATAAGCCTAATGAGTTTAGTTGTAATTGTTGCTGCCCTTCCTACTCTTATGGGCTCAGCTGTCTTCTCGGTATAAAATACCTTCTCTCATATCTTCATTTTACAGTCATAACAAAGTGACTCAGTGATACTGGAGACTTGAAGTGATTTTGAAGGAAACAGCTGTTCTTGTTTGTACTCATCAGAGCTGTGCATATGCATGTGAGATGCAAGTGAAATAATGCTGTGGGATTTCTCCTGTTCCAGGACTAAGCATGACAAGCCTCAGTATGTATTTAACATAGGCAATGTGTCTCTGTGTACATGCTCTTTCATGAGGTATAGTTAAATAAGAGACAAGCTGTCTTCCTGTGAAGTGAAGCCAGTTATAGCAACTTCTATCGAAAAAGAATAAATGTAAAAAAAAAAAAGAAAGAAAAAAAGTAAAATGAAGAAGAAAGAAAATGAAAATGGGAAGAGAAAGGAGAGAAGAGAAAAATTAAATTAACACTCTTTTTTTTTTTTTTTCTTTTAATTTAAAGCCAGGATTGGTTGGGAGCTACTTCATTAGACTATAAATTATAAAGTCTACAGTCCTTTGTCACCTTGCCACAGAAAAGCAATTAAGGCCATTGCTATACACCCAGCAGGAATAATATTTACTCATCCATCTTAAGCCTAGTTGCATGTACCTAAGCCTATGCCATTTTCTGTGCTGTGCTATCACATGCATTCATTCTGTTACCTCATCAAATCTGTCTCAAAACTGCAAGAGTACTGGAGAGGCATTATTGCTCAGTCACATAATTTCCCAGGTTCTTCTCATCCTAGTGCTGGGTAGCAGAGGCAGAGAATTAGGGAAGAAATGAGCAGCCGAGAGATGGAGTAGCAGCTGGCACTGCTGACAGAATGTATTTGTACACTCTGGTTTGAGTAGTTTGGTGGCTTGGGCTTTGTTTGTTTGTCTGTCGGTATCTGTTTTGGTTTTGGTTGGTTTTGTTTTGGGTTTTTTTTCCTCCTTTCCTCCCCTCCCCCCGCCAAGTATACTTATTTCAACTAGAAATTTTTAAAGCATCTTTAACCCTTTCATGTTAAGCCTGACATCATTGCAGATTCACCAGTGCTGCCATAGTTACCTAACCACTCAAAGGAATCCAAATAATTTGTTTCTCACATTTGCCTTCCTCTGAGTTTTCCCTACCCAGTGTAAGTCTGTGAAACCCATTTCTACAGGGTGCTTAACATAAACTGCTGAATTAATCATTCCTCACTTTGCTCTGTTAATGTGGTAATAGTGTCAGAGAAGAACATCATAAAAATCAGCCTCCACAAGACCACAATGTTTCCCCTCAGTTGTATACCATAAAAATGAGGTGAATCACTTTTAACGTGAAAATCTGTCATCTCTTCTCTCACATCCATGGGAATCCTGGATCTCCTCTTTTATGTCATTCCTCACTATATCCAAGTGACGAAGGCGTTTCCAGCTAAGCTAAATTCAAGTGTGAAAGTAATTTAAAGACTACCCTAAATATTTCCAAAGAGAAATGTAATAGAATCATTGGACATTTCTTATAGAAGGTCAGAGCAATGTTTTTCAGCTATGCAACTTCAGAGAGTTCATAGATGCACATGCACAGGAGTGAAAAGATATTATCTATTATCTAGTAGTTAAAATTAGAAAGGGGAAAAATCAAAAGAAAATACATCATTGTCTCAGAAAGTCGCTGTGGTTTATGTACCACTTCTGCAGCATGTTGATCTATCCTTACTCTCTATTCCTGCATATTATCAGCACTGATTTTAATCTGATATTTTATCACCTTGCCACTAAGTATTTGGAAGTCCTTTAATAGTTCTTTGCAGCCAAACCTCCCTCCTGGTATCCTGGATAACTTAGTACATCAGCAAACTTAATTATGAATATGAGTAACTAAGTTGATATTAATATCTTAGCGCATCGGCATACTTACTTATTTCACAGCTCACCCCATTTTCCAAATTGCTGATGGCTGCATTAAATGGCACAGACCCCAGGCAAGTCCTCTCATGACTGAATCCACTTAAATGCAGAAAACATTCATTGATTCCTATCCCTTATTTCTTATCTTTTAACCAGTTGCATTTTTATGTGAAGATTTCCTTATAGCATAATAGCTTAACCTCTTTGGTATCTCTATGGTGAGACTCAACTGAGATTCTTGTGAAGATCCAAGGACATGATGCTATTTTGTCTCCCCCTTGTCTATATATTCACTGCATTGGCTCTTCAGTAAGCTCTAGTATAACCAAGAAGTGTGGTATATCCTGTGACAAAAGTAATATTTAATTATCTCTCGTGAACCAGACTTATACATGGGCCTACTCTATCTCGGTATTGTGAAGGGATGGTAGGGATGCCAGCTTTACCGGTTTTCAGTGTTCTGGGATTCCTCTGAGGCAAATAAACCCATTTTGTGCATCCCTGGTGTAGGGGCAGATTCCAGAGCAGGTTATATCTCCCACACTCCACAGCTGCTTCACCCTTGAAGCCTGCAGGACTCTGGGTGAAGGTTGTCAGTTCAAATCTGTCCTTGTGGTCATCTCCCTTCTCTAGTCTGTGGGTGATCATGGGTTTTTTTTTGGTCAGTGGGAAGGAGGAATAATAAAAATGTCTAAAAAGGTCTGGAGGTGGCAAAAAAACCCAAACCTGGCAGATGTGTGTGGGATTTTCAGCCCAAAACAGCTATTCATGCAAAAACTCTCATCTTTCTGTTGTCTTGTGTGGGACAGAGAAGTGATAATTTCTGCAACTCATGGGATGTATGTAGGCTGCTCAAGTAGGTGGCAAACAGCTGTCTATCAACAGCAACATACAACTTCTGGGTACTGTATGTAGCAGTTGTCCTAATGCAAAGCGGCAAAATAAAGCCACTCATCTCTCAGCTTCCTTTTCTACTCTTCTTTCCAAGATTCCCCCTTACAGTGAGCAAACTCTTCCTGGGAAGCAATCAGGAAGGTCTATGCCAAAAAACTACCTGCAGAAGTAAGCAAGGTAATTGTTTGATCCCTGGCAGAACCAGCTGCGGCTATATGGTGGTCACATCATGACAGAGGGAAATAAAAATGGAAGAGGGCTCAGTTCCCCTCTGCACAAAGCAGGTAGGAACCTCTTGCATCACTCCATGCTCACTGCTACCTCAAAGACAAGCTGTCATTTGTGAGATTTCCCCCTAAATTATATGTCTGACATGACCTTGACCTTACAAAACAGAAAGCAAGCCAGGTGGGTAAACCCGGTCTCTAAATCAAGGCTGTGAGTTACTGCCACTCCAACATGCATTTAATGTTTCACAGGATCAGGTCCTGTACAGAATTGGATCTCCTTTCAAGTCATACATCTGCTGAACATGTGGTGATACACAGCACGCATGTATGATACAATATACAGGTTTTGCTCAGTGATACATATAGGAGTATATTGTTTGGAGATGTCTGAGGATTTCTCTGTGTTCATGGCTGGATACTATTTTTTCCAGTGTGTTGTCTATAGGATCATACTCATAAGGAGCTGGAAGTTTTCTAGAAGATGCTATAAACAGGAGTAAATGACAGTACTTCTTCACAGACTGGTTCTATGTTATTAAACAAGATGCAATAAAATATATCTATCTGCATAACCAGTTCCACAGAAAAGAATTTTGAAAAGTGTATTATCATATACAATGAACGCAAAGCCAATGACGCTTCGAAGGAAAGTCATTCCGCAACCCACAATTTTATGTTATCTTCAGGCTGTTAATGTCACCAGTGGTAAGGAAATTCCCCCACACTCACCCTTCTTACAGGCTCCTGAAGGTCAAACAACAGATGTGGCCACTGGCATCTCCCGCTCTATCAGGCATACACAACTCTGTCTTCAATCCAGTTTCATGTCTCCCTGCATTATCATCCTGTGTCCTCCTCAGTAGATTTCTGGTTGCATCCTCAAAGACTGTAGGTGTCCATGTTTTATGCTGTTGTGACAGCAAATTTAGACATCCCATTTTAGCTTCATCATTAGAAGGGCCACTGAACAGAAACACTACTCAAATAACGCTTTCCTATAAATTAAAGATTTATTTTTAGGGATTTATAAAATGTACCCTCCCCACTCGAGTTGTATTTACATGACTACTCTATTTCAAGGAACCACGATGCTAAATTGAGTGGTGCAACTACTGTTTAAAATACTACCTGAAATTAAAATTTGTCTACCAGGCTAAACAAGCGCTAAAGAGCTCAGTCTTACCCAAGCAATTGCAATGACCTTGTGCAGTTCTTTCCTGTCTCTAGTGAAAAGCCAGTTGTTTGCTATTCACTCCAAGCACGTAATTCCTCATGCAGCTGGTGCCACTTGAGGTTTCTGTTACAGGTTGATTAAAAAATTCAAAACAGTCAATGGAAATTATTTGATGTAGAAGTGATTTGAATTAGGTAACTGGATTCTGGAAATGTTTTTTTTCCCTAACCTTGAGTGGTGGGCTCAAACAAACGTTTCCAAGAAAGAATGCAATACATGTTGATGCTTTAACATGGATCTTGCACTTCATGATTTTGTATCAAAAAGAACCACTAGTGCTCACACTATCTGTGGAGAATTTTCCCTAAATAGCCTCAAAATTCCTCACATTTACACCTAATACACAGTCTTGATAAGTATTAACATGGGCTGTATTTAATTTGGACAATCCAGCCTTGCAGTCTTTTGGTTCCTGGATAATGCTTCTCTCTTGGCCTCTCCAGACACTCAGGGAAGATCTTTTCCTTAATGCTTAATGACAAAATTCTCAAGAGACATAAAATAACAGAAAACAGTTCATTCAAAATGTGTACAGTACTTCTTGGAGATTTATAGAATATAGATAAAATGTTGTCATTTGCCCTATGTCATTCATGTGCTTGTTCTCTTACTCTGTAGATTAACAGAGAAGTTTAAGAAAAATGATGTATGAACTAACAAATCATTGAGATTTCTTATCTGAAACAAACAAGCAGTGATGAAAGTCCATACATGCCACCCAGTTGATGAAGTTCATGTTGCCTATCTAGCAACTGTTATTTTTTCATAGACTTCGTGAAAATCATTTGCTTCTTCAATACTGCAAAAAGGAGCTTGGTATACTTCTGAGATGGTATTTATCACAAGTGGCTAGTGACATGGATATAAATAGAAAACACTATTCATTTTAAAACCTTGAGCTAGTCTTAGTAAGCAAGCTCTTCCTTTTCAGAGAGTTCTTATGAATTCTAAAATTACTTACAGACCAACTGCACAAAAGCTACATCAACACACCATAGGGAAAGAGCAGAGATTACAAGAGAAAAAGAATCTCATGCATTTGTGAATGTGTCCCCAGCATGAGCTGCACACAGATGGACAAAATAGGCATCTTTTAATCTGCACAGAGAAAAAGAGACTCTCAGATGAAAAGTAAAAGTCACTTTGGCTAAGTAGATTCTACCCAGTGACAGAAGTTGTATCCCAATAAGTATTTCACATGCCATAAAAAAAAAGGAAAAAAAAAAACCCACCACCAACCAACCCACCCCCCCCCAAAAAAAAAACCCAAACAACCAAACCCCCCAATAAAGCCAAGGCAACCGAACAACTGGACCAAATATTTAATTTGCCCTTTTTACAGAAATGATGTTTGACTACCCTTGGAACCCACCTTCTGAAAGCCCTATCTCAAACCAGAAGTGCTTTTTGAGGGTGTGAGAAGGTCTGTTGACCTCTAGACTCTGACTAGAGCCAAGGAATAGCTCTATTCTGGAGGACTGTCCTCCTTTTGCAGTTGTTTAATAGCTCTGGCACTCTTTATCTGTACAGCATTTATTTCACTTTTTTTTTCTTTTGTTAGACCATGTACCACATCAATTCACATATTTTCAATTTTGCTGGGCTATTTTCTACTCCAAAGGGTCTTTTCTGATAAACTTTCTGAAACTGTGGGAGAAAATGGCTGACAATAAAGGAGAAGAATTTTTCAAGAAGATACTTTTAATACTGGATAGACTTTTCTCTCTTTTTACTTATTTGTCAGCATGATCTACAATTTCCAGGACAAGGGTTGTGTGCATTTCTCTGTGGGGCACTTCTGAAAGCACAATGCAGTGATGTGTCAGGGATCTTGGGAAGTACTGAGTCAGGATCTCCATCAGAGTCAGCGCTCATCTCCAGGTAAGACAAACTACAAAATACATCTGTCCTGCCTCTCTTCCCACACAGAAAGCTCTGCTGATGCCTGTGCTCCCCAGTACCTTTTCTGGCTTCATATTCAGAGTGAATGATCTACAGCTGAGGATTCACTTAGTGGTTCACATAGAAAAGTGAGCAAGGTTTTGGGCTGCTTTAACATTCCTGCTCAGTCTTATTTCTGTTCCAAATTTCCACTGCTTTCCTGTGACTTCTTTGTAACTAGGCACTTTTCTCTCTGGTCACCTGGCCCTCCTTTTCACCCATTCCCAGGAAAGTTCTGTGATGTTTTACCCTGCTCAGCCCTTTCCAGAGCCCAGCCTTCCTGAGTTGATGAATAAGGGCCAGAACTCATGCTTTCTTACAGATCTCTTTTCAGGACTTACTGCTTCCCATGACATGTGACTCAGATAGTGCTGGCTGAGCACAAAGGAGATTTCTATGAGATGAATGTAGTGGTGTTTGTATTAATACATGCATGCCTATTTTTAGAAAAGCCCAAACCACCCTTTCTCCACCCTCAGCACCCATATTTTAAGAAAACTGCCTATCTTTCAGCCTTTGGCAGTTCCTAAAAATAATGATTTGACTTTATTATGACTATCTTCATCTTCTCTCTATTCTTTATTCTTTTTTACCACACTCACTTGCATACTGAGTTTATGAAGCTTAGTAGCACTTTGTGAGCTCCTATCAAGTACTGTTAACTAATGCAGTTGAGCTGATGCTGTTATGCTCTGTCCCTTTCATCTTTTGTGGTATCCATTAATTGAAGAGATTCTGACTTGCCCACATAAGAAATAATGAGTCTAATATTTAGGTGTGTGAGTTTTAGCTCTTGCCTGGCTATTTCTTACCTGTAGCTAATTGGTTTTATCTTCACAGGAAAGTTACAGAGTTTGCTCCTTTTTACCATTATTGTTTTCTACCTGGTAGTTATTCTTAGTTTGTCTCTCAGTTAGAAGAGTTGTCCTGTACAATACCTCCTTAGCCACAGGAATGTGCAAATACACGTATAACATATTCAGCATTAAACTAGCTTTTCCTTTTCTGACATATCAGCATGAGCACTGTTACTCTTTTTCACCTTCAAGGAGGATTGAGAGGAGGTAAATGGCTTGGAGTTTAAAAATACCTGACTTAGGGTTAGCCCAAGAAGAAAGACGAATTTCCTTTCACTATAGTCCTGTTTTGCCACCCCAAAGTACAGGCACACAACACTTTATCTTATGGAGAGATGCACACAGTCATGCAACTTGGTCAAACCCCATTTTTTCTGCTGCAGAATTAATTCATTTATACTTAGCACCTGAATGACATACTTGAGTTTAGCCATTAAATAAAATTGCTTAAAAGGAAACGTTGGCTATCAAGTGTTTGAGAAGGCTGTGGCGAGGGGAAGGTCTGTGACAAAATTCAGACGAGAAGATCCCATGCAGTACCACCACCTGACAGCCTGGTTTTGTATCACCACATCTGCCTCAGAGTGCCAGAGGCAAGCCAAATTTTCTTCCCATCAGACACACAAATTCAAGAATTCTGTGTGGACAGAAATTCACTTCTGCGCTGAGCAACAAAGGACCTGCCAGGAGCATTGCATGCAGCTCAGCTCCAACCCTGCCTGCCTCCAGCCTGCACGGTGGCTAAAACGACAGCAAACCAAACTATAGATGTTGTGAAATGGAGAGCAACTGCTACCATAGCTCACAGTGAGGTATGGCTCAAAGGAGCTGTGGATTCCCTGTAAATCTCTAACATACAGTATTACATACCTGGTCTTGCTGGACCGCTTGCAAGGAGAGATGGTCTAGCCTACTATAACAATCTTGTTGTGAATAGACTTTTATTAAGAAGAGGAATGAATCCCATCATGATCTTACTCACTTGTGGTCAAAGCTAAGCAGCGAGCACTGTTTGCAGCAAGGAACCAAGAGTTCAAACACAATACGTTAAAGTAGCACTTAAATGATCTTATTCAGGCGCTCTTTGGTGTAGCTGTTTGTAGAAAAAAGGCACTAAATTAGTCACGGGGCTTATTGATCAAGTTGTCTGGCTGACTCATACTAGCAAAATGACAATAAAGTCATAAAAAATACTGGCAGAAAAAACAGTTTGTGGTTACTTTTCCAAGATAGTAAAGAAAACAGTGAAAAGGAGTGTCAAGGGTGATAGTTACTACAAGGGCATAGACTACATCACTGATTGATTCATAATGCTTTACAAGAAAAAAAAAAGAAAGGTTCACATTCTTTAAAAATCAGATTAACAATTGCATTAAAAGGCAATCCCTCATGGTAGTTAAAATTGGTCAGACACATCTGTATTGCAGGTGCAGAAAGGCAGGGCGAATGTACATCATGGAAATGGGTTCTTTCAGCTGAAGAATGAGAAGGAAAATGTGGCTGGAGATGAATGTGTTTATGCACCGAACAATGGTAAGTGTTCACCTCACAGCTGTGAGTCAATGGAGGATGACTTTTCAAGTGAGCCCATCCAGAGGTGGACAATCATAACGGAACAGGTCTATGGAACCCTGGGGGACTGAGAAAGGTGACACAAAGCTCTGGGGTCATATCCTGATGAAGGTTGGTTGCCATGATCTCCTTTAATACTGCAGATGAATCATTACCTCAACTGCCAAAGGGTAAACTGAACCCAGCTCCAAGGGCTGTCACCAAGGGCGGTGTGTGTGTGTGAGCATGTGGAGCATTACAGCGTCTGCACACAGTGCCTGCTTCTTCAGGAGAGGGTGAATTAATTGAATGTTTCTATTCAGCTCCTCAAGTCTTCCTTTCCCACCCCCACCTGTTTTCCAAGGAATATAACATTTTTCCATGAGTGGAAACATGTGATTTACCCATGCTCAATATCTGACACTCATAAAGCAATTTATGTCCATAATTAAATTAATTCTGTACTTTCTAGGCTGGTTTACTCACTTGCCGTTAAGCTGGAGCCGTATTTACATGAATGACTTCAGCTGTAAATGACTCATTTTCACATTCTTGAGCAGTTATTACTGCAATGTTGGGGTTACTGTCCTATAGTAAACCTATTTGCTGTCCACACAGGATTCCCTAGAAACGACAAAATGGACTGCAGAAACTGTGGGAATAGTTTAATTACTCTTGCAGAATTTTAGGATTTGTGAATTTATATTGTGTAAAATCTATATTTTGTGCCTGAGCTTACCAGGCAAGATTTATTTATTTTTGTTCAAGGTGAAATTTACCAGCTGGAACCCTGGGAAGGACGAAAATAAAAAGGGAGGTTTTTTCTTAGGCTCTTTCATTCCAAGTTGCTTATGCAATAGGGTTAGATATTTAATATTACACTCATATTCCTCTTAAGATAGATAGCAAGGTAGATCATAGAATCATAGAATAGTTAGGGTTGGAAAGGACCTTAAGATCATCAAGTTCCAACCCCCTACCATAGACAGCGACACCTCACACTAAACCATGTCACCCAAGGCTCTGTCCAACCTGGCCTTGAACACTGCAAAGGGATGGAGCATTTACCACTTCTCTGGGCAACCCATTCCAGCGCCTCACCACCCTCACTGTATATTACAGACATCTCAAAATGAATGTAGCAAGGTTGGTGAGATTACTTACAAGAGAAATTTATGATGCAACAGGAATTATGGGAGGTTTGCATTTCAGTCCTCCACTCCCTGCTTAATGAAAAAGTTGTAGAAAATACCATGGTTTTACTGAATCGGTTATTTCTGTTGCCTAGAAAATGCCAGTCTCTTGGAGAACTTTTTGAATTCCCAAGGCAAAAGGATCGCATGTCCTCCTCTTTTAGATACAGGTATTCTGCCTCAGCTTTATGCTGTTAGGAAACATGGTCAGGGTTTGCCATATGAGGCCAACCAATTTCCCCGTAGCAGAGGCTTCGGTTCTGAGAGGGGTTTTTCTGTAAGAAAAAATATGTAGTGAAACCACAGACTGCTCCTGAGCCTTGAGCATATAGTAGACTGTGGGATCAAAGACACTTAACCAAAAGCCAGTGCTGACTTTTTATTGCAAGCACAATTGCCTCAAATAGTGCACTTGTCATTGAGGGAGTTGCTACAAAAAATGTTAGGAAAACGTATGAAAAATGGTAGGTCTGGTAGGACCCTGATAGGTCTCACCAGCTTGTGTACACACATTTGCCTCAGCAGCTTTTGACTGAAACATGCTAGCACTGAGTTTAGAACACCAGTTTGAAACAGATGTATGGTCCTGTAAGACTTTCATCCCCAAAGTAAAACCAGTATTTGCTGCTAACTTATACCGAAACAGCAGATATGTAGGTGGGTAAGGAAACTCCTGTCCACTTTCTCATACTGCTGGAAACTGGGCACTATCAGGTTCTAAACCAACCCAGAAATTTCTTAGAAGTTAGGTATAACCATGGTATAGTTCAATGTGTAAAGCAGCAGAAAAACAGTCTCCAGGTAGAAGACATCTCTACAATGCACAAAAGATGAGACGGAGAGTAAAAAGTCATGCCAATGCATACAGGTTGATTTTGACACAAAGGAGAAAGGGAATTCTGTTGAGGGATGCAGTGGGGATGCCAATGGAAGTATCACAAAAGCTAAAATATTGAGGCAAAAATGGCAGTTAACTGTTGAATGAGTTTTGGGTACTAATGATGAGTCTGGCCAGAGAGAAGTCAGGAAAGACTGGCAACAGCTAGTTCAGCGGAGTACAGAGAGCAGAAATATAATTATCCTTTGAAAAGGTGGGTGTTTCCAAAGCAAACTAGTGGTTCTGTATTTTGATAGGATCATGAAAATATGAAGCCAGGCTTATGAACCCTCAAGGAATTTAACAGATATGGCATGAAAGAGCATGAAAAGTATGACTAAAGAAATACCAGATAAAGAGAATCTAAGAATGAATGATAAGCATCAACTGAGGCAAGTGAAAATGAAAGCTAAATGGGAAATGATAAAGCCATTGAAATTCAGAATGGGTGAAATCAGATTTCATATTTGTTTACTCCACTTAAGGGTCAGTCTGATAGTGTATATTTAGCAAGTGGCACAAGGATCCTGCTAGATCTTGGATCATGTTCTTCTAAATTGTAGGTTTAATGGAAACTATAGAAGTGTGCTTTCCAGTGTAATGCCAAATTCCAAATTGCATTTAGTGGGAGTTGTTGGTGTGGAATGAAACCATTCATTTGCTTCTTTGAGACTGGATAAAGCGTAATGCAAATCCCTTGTGCATGCCTGCCTTCCCTATGTCCTTTTTACATTTGTGTAAAATGCTAGAAATGGGACCATTGAACTCTCCCTGTTTCATGGTCTCTACCAACTTCAGAGGCCAGTAGCTGCCAATCAGCTCTCACCTCTGCTTGCAGACCACCATGCTATTCTGCTTTAATAGTGATGCATCTTCTGCTTTGCCTGCTGAGGCCATGTCCCCCTGCTGTGTTGTTATGCATAGTATGACCTCCCGAAAGTACTCTCACCTAGTTCATCTTCCTCAGTGAGTTCATCAAAGATGCCTCCTCCTTCCTCCCAAATCAAAATAAAAGTCTGCTCTTCAAGTTAATTATACACTGAGAAGTTCACCTTGTGACAAGGAAAGCAAGGAATCTGCAGCTCAGGTAGACCTTGGAGGCAGCTTTATCCTCACCCAGGACAGATTAGAGCTTTAAATAGCTATAGTCCTTTACTACTTCTGGAACAAAGCACAGTCAGGAATTTTGAAAGTGCATCCAAAAATCTCTCACTTGCAGAGTCTGGGATGAATCTGGGCTACTCATATATGCCCATATGTGCATGCGTATCCACATGATGACTTTGTCTGTGGGATTTTAGTCATACCCTTAAGGTATTGAAGGCTCCTACCAGCAAAATCTCTTTGAAGCATATGGCTTCTGTGACACTGCAGGGAAGTAATCCACTTTCTCAGGAAGCTTCCACCTTCTGCATGCGGGAGGCAAATGCTGTGAGAACTGCACTGCCAGATCTTGGTGCCTAAATTGAAAGGACCATGGTACCAGTTAGCTCCATGCTTTAGTATACATCCCTTTATGAATCTGTTTTCTGTAACACACAGCTATAGTAACATGCAGCCACAAATTCCTGTGAAGGATGAAGCTAGTGAAGTTCTTTCTCCCGTGGTGTCCAGTACAGCCAGAATGCAGAAAATGGTCATGAAAAGGTGTACATTCCAAGGCCATCTGGAGCAGAAAGGTTCACGGTGCCATGCTACTGGGATCTTCTGTAGCCCCCTAATCCTGGCACAGCTGCACATCATACACTGCCCTTGATGGCTCATGAGCCCTTTGGTGACTGATCTAACTCAGGCCATGGAACACTGAGACATTCACTGCAGCTGGGAACTTCTGGAAGACATCCAAGGCTGGAGTACAGTCCCGTGTGGCCACACTAGCCCCAAAGAGGGTACAGGAGCCCCACCACCTCCCAGGACTTGTTTGGCCCCTGGTACCCAGTTGGGAAAGCCAGTCAGAGGGTGTGCATGGCTGGCATGGTGCAAGTGGAATGATTATATCTCACTCTGCTCTAAATTTCTAGTCCCATCCCTTACTGCCTCACTGTGCTCCCCAGTACCCTAGAGCTGCTGCTCTAGCTGTGTGTGGGATGTGTAAACAAATGGTTTTCAGAAGGTCAGGTTGAAAAGATATCTAAAACACAAACAAATACACCCAAGAAAAAGGGGCTTTGAATGTTTTCTTGCTGCCCACTTTCTGTCAGCCTATTCAAAAGTTCACCAGTGCCTTTGCCACATGACTTTCTGCTATTCTAGGCCACAAAGCACAGCCATTTCAAGCAAACGTGCAGTGTTCCCAGGTACCTTTGCACTGCAGAAACTATTTCCTCCAAGCAAAAGCAAACTGCTCAGCAGAGATGTGCTGTAAGGCACTGCACAGCTGCTTTCTTCACCCACCTATGCAATGCTGAGGCAAAGCTCACACATGTGATTATTGAATTAGCACATATCACACACTTTGGCCAAAAGCGGCACAAAGCACTACACAAGGTCAAATGGGGGGGTCCTCAAATCCTTTTACATCAGTCAACTTGGGCACAAACTGAATTTAGGCAGTGCTGCTTGGATTCAGTCCTCGAGGCAGGTGATGTGCTCAGCCAGCCCCATGGCTGCAGGGTTCTGTAGTCTCTGCCTTCATCTCTAATTAGCAGTAAGTGCTTATCTTCATCTGCCTGATTATGAAAGATCATCTTGAGGAAAGATTAACAGCTGAGAAAGAAGATTTCACACTTTTCCTGGCTTCTCTAGTCAACGGAGAGCAAAGAATTGGACAAACTGAAATCTCCTCTCTTCTGGGCGGTGAACATGGGGGCATAAGTAGGCATTCTACATAGCAAGGATAAACTAATATGGATGTTGCTATTTCTAATCACTTTCCTTTTTCCCTTGGAAAGGAGAAAAATGTAATTTTCATTATCAGCATCATTTGTTACATGTATCACAGTAGGGAATCTCCAGTCACAATTGAAGCCTTACAGACTGAAGTTTCAGCTACATATACTAACATTTATTCATACCTTACATTGCCTATACTTACTGGCACCGGCCACTTCTGTTTAAATCGTGTAAAGCTCTTTTGGCTTTGGGGACTATGCCTTTAGCTGCTGCACACATAAATGTAAGATAAGACATAGGAAAGCATGATGTTCTCATTCTTATGCACAGCTTTGATACACAGAGCAATACACAACTCTTGCAAGCTCTTTCAGAGCTGACTGATCACTAGAAACATCTCCACCCATAAAGCCCCACAGGGTATCAAAGTTTATTGTGACAGAGGAAAAAGTCTGTAAATATCTTAAAAATTATTATTTGCCATATGCTTTTTTCATGCTTGGCACGAGCTGTGTCAGGACACCAGCTACTGTTACCAAAACCAACCAACCATAAATAAATTAAATCAAATAATATTTCTCATTTGTTAGAATGGGCTTGCTTGGTTTCATTTTGTATTGCAAGCCCACGGAAGGCTTACAGGAAATCTCAGCTGGTTAAATGTAAATTTACCGTAATTGTATAGTAGCACCAGATGCAGCTGACCACAAGATACACGCTTTAGAAAAAAAAAAAAAAAGTATTCATACCAGCAGGGCAATAAATGACAGGAAACAAACCTGCCTGATGCTCCCACAGGTTTCTTACGCCTGCGACTCTCAGAAAAAACATATACTAGACCTCCAAAGAGCGCCATGCGTTCAGATGAAATTCCCACAAGGAAAAGGATGTATAGGAGGAAAAGTTAAACTGGAGGTAAAAGTGACACTCTTATTTTGTTCGCTTATAGCATACTGCTCTGAGGGCCTGTGGGACATATTACTGGCAGACAAAGCAAAAAAGCCGAGCTAGGGGCAGTCCTTCCCCGCTGGCAGGGTGAAGAATTGCTCCTCCCCATGAACCTCATCCAAAAGCAGCAAGCTGTGCTCAGCCAAAATGTATTTTCTGACCTCGGGCTCAGACGTCAAAAATGGGAAAGGCGTAACTATCCCAGGTGGTCACTGAAGCTGAAGTTCATTGCTCAGATGTGGAAACACTCCTCTACCAGCACTGTGGCTGTGGTGCTCTCCTTCTCACCCTCAGTGAGCACAAGCAGCACTGCCAGGGCATCACGATTCTCCTCTTTCGCAGATCCCCTCTTTCAGCCTTAATCACTGATGTTTTTTGTGCTGCCTCTTTCCACTTTGCGACACACAAACACTGTAACATCCCACTTGTATGTATGCATACAAAGATAATTCCTATGCAGCTCTCAATGCTCTAGATCATGTTGCCCATACATGCCTACTTTCCTATCTGGTAGCATCCACATGTATGTTTTTCCCATTATCACATTAAGGGAAAGTCTTTGGGGCCAAAAGCTTCTCTTACTGTTTAAGCATGATGGCTTTGGCTATTTGAACAACATAAATTACTGATGTAAACAGAGCAGGGAAAGAAGGGGAGGCAGACCAGACACGTACACACAATTTCTCAAATCTCACAAACAGTACAGGGTCTTTGAAGACCTGATCCTGAGTTCTGTTGTTTACTAGTATGACATAGTGCATTATACTTTACAAATGATACTTCTGCTTCATTGGAGCAAAGCAGTTCAGTTGCAAATGAGGGATAATTTCTCAACAAGAGAAGGAAACTTTCTGTGTTCTTTGGCTGCTTTAGATGGGCAAGTTAGCTGCAGGAGGAAAATTTCATCCTGTATCTTCAAGTAGAGTTTCAATTACAATATAGGAGCTTGCTTGTCAGAGAGAAAAAACAAAGACTTTATCTCAAGCAACCTTTGTGGTACCAAGAGTATGTGCTAATTAACCACAAAAAGGCATATATGGAAGCTACTTATGTTTGCTGAATATTGTTAAAGAGTACTGTCTCTCTGTTGAATCTACTAGGGACAAATACAGTATCTCTGTAATTCAGTGTTAAAAATCCCTTTAACTTCTGTAAACTTTGAATCAGGCCCAGAATGAAGATGCAACAGGTACATTGTGAAAATGTGAAATCCAAAAGAAATTGACTTCATATTTTAAATTTGAAAGTTATTATTTGTGTCACAGTTATAGGGATTTGTAAACTCCATGCCTAGACTTCTCTCCAGTCATGTAATGCAACACTTTTTTCGGCAAGGTCTTGGTTTTATGTTATGCTTTTTCCAAAAGAAATATTCTCTGTAGTGAATAAAATGTAAATAAACTCTAATGGAAAAACTGTAGAGTTATAGAGAACAAAGCCTAGCAGAAAAATTATTATAGAAGCTAGCAGAGTTGTGGGGAGACTTCAAGTGTATTTCTCACGTTATTCCCAGTGTTTTGTAATCATTTTTCAATAATTCTCTATAACACCTTAATTCCAGAGGAACATATAAAATATCCAAATTCTACTTACATAATGCCATTCAACTCCCTTAGGCTACTTTCAAACTCATTCTAAGGCTCCCTAGCTGACTTTGCAGCATGAGAAACCACAACAGGCTAATAGGAATTTGTCTAAAAGTGATCATGGATGATTCTAGGCTGTCTCTACACTTGCACAAGTCAGGCAATTTCAAAAGGAAAGGTAAGAATTTGAACTATATCTTTCTTTTGGGGAAGGTGTGAAAATTCTCATTGAGAGTAGAATAGGTTCGTAGCTCATCCCTGAAAGAGGAAGTGTTTGACTATCTTATTCAAGAAACCTGAAAGTGTGGTTGATTTTACAGCCACTTCATTTCTTTCAAGGTGAACCACAATAAAATTCCAGAGACTTTTGACCATTCGTTATCAGACACTAAATCTACAGCACTTTACAGGTGGGATTTTCCTTAAACAGATGTTCTCTCGAAAATAGTAACCTCATTCAGACACAGCAGTTTGCTTTGCCAGGTTTCACAGCATTTTACAGGAGGTGGCAGGGACTATTACTTCCATCTTTAGGGAGACAGATAGAAATAGAGAAGTATAAAAGAGTTGACAAAATGCATAAAAGGAAAACATTGAACATGTCATTAGGCTTGCTGATGTTACCACCATTGACACAAATATTGGCAGTATTTTTATTAGCCTTTTTCAGCTTCCTCCCTCAGTTATACATCAGTATTAAGGAAAACCAGGATCTCCACCAGATTAGCAGAAGAAAATTTAGTTAATTCCCCAGATATGTAAGACTAAAATATTAATTGGCTTCATATTCTTCTTTTAATAAGCTCAATTTTAAATTCAGGGAAGAAACTTAAATGTAGAAATAATAGTCCATCCTAGAAAGCCTAGGTGGGTTCAAAGCCTAGGTGAGTTCACTTCCGGCATGTACCACTATCATCAATCTTTTGCATAAAGGGTTAAAAGACATCTGTACAGATCAGTAATCAAATCTCTTGGGAATGACTCTTTCATTTATACTGATGAAATTAAGGATAACTTAAAAAAGGATTTTAATATGTTTTCTTAAAATCCCTCTTTTGGGACATACGGTTTAGAAGGGATTTCTGATGTAATATTACCTAGAGTTTGTTTTGGTGGAAACCATACCTATCTTCTTCATAAATGCTTGTACATGGTGATATTTGATTTCAGAAGTAATGATGTTCTTGTCTCTTCTGCTCAGCTGCAGGCTGCTCAAATTTTTAGGAGTCATCTTTTAATATAACTACATTTAAGGAGAATTCCTATTTATTTTTTCTTCAACCAGGACTTTCTTTCTTTACCTTAAGTAATAGTTTTCCCTCCTCAGTGCTCACATGCAATGATCAATGTACATAGATAGCTGTTCTCTGAGCAAATTCCAATTTCAACAAGTCTTTCTCAGAATTCCATGATCTGAACTGTATTTAGTGTTCAAGACAAGAGGACACTATTATTTTCATTTTTCTGTCAATAAGTTGACACCTCAAGGACTGGGAGTTACTGAGGTGTGTGGGAGCAGGCATGTTACTGCAGAAATACAACATTTTGAGACCTCACTTGGAGCACTGTGTGCAGTTCTGATGTCCTCAACATAAAAAGGACATGGAGCTGTTGGAACAAGTCCAGAGGAGGGCCACGAGGATGATCAGGGGACTGGA
>JANHGB010029522.1:0-39303 GCA_026283785.1 Coracopsis vasa
TGGTTGTAAAACTTACAATATTAACTCATCATTTATAAAATGCCTTGTATCACAAAGTCTCTCTGAAGTATAGTTTACCCCAGTTATAAAACAAACCCAACAACATCAAAATCACAAATAATGTGTACCTAAAATCATCAGCTAAAGGTTTCCTTTGCTTTCTGGTTTCTTCACTTTCAGCCAACACATCATTCCCACTTTCAAAATTTCTTTTGCGAATCTGGGAATTAGAAATTCACTTTGAATCTTAATGAACACTGAGATGGGGGCAGAGAAGTGCAAGTGACTGCTTGGCCCCAGCTTAATGCATAACCATTCCCCAGCTGAACCACAGGCTCACCACTCTCCCACCCTGACCATGACAGCTCAATTCAGCTGATGGTGCAGGGGAAGCATGTTAATCTGAGAGCCTGAACTCTCTGCTATGCTTCTGGAGTTGGCATGCTGTGGGGAGAAAAAAAGGAAAGGGCAAGTAACATGAATTTCCCAATTAAAAATCACTGAATTGTGACAATGGAACTCAAATTCAGACTCTATATTCAGCTTTAACCCCAAAAAGCCACTTTTGTGCGAGTCTTCCTGTGTTTTTGCTGGAGTTACTCCATCTCACAGAGGGCAGACCTCATCAGCTGTTTCATCATCTCTCTCCTTTCATCTCACAGGCCCCTTACCTCCACACACAACTGGAAAAAGACTGTATCAGCCAGAAAGCATGGTCTGTGCTGCTCTGGTACCTGCGGGTAGCATTCAATAACAGGTGCTGCAAGCACAGGGCTGCTCTTGCCCCGACCCTTGTGCCAGAAGCCCGTCAAGCAGCTGCTCTGTCTAAACTGTACCCTGCTTAACAGAGCACAGCGCCTGCCTTTTTTTCCTTCTTCTCCTCTGGGGGCTTATATTTCTCACCTCCTACTGTAACACTTATCAGAAAGTATATCCTTCATCTCTAGCCCAAGCTTCCCCGTCCCCAAGCTGGAAAGTCACTGATGATGGGGGTGGAGGGTGGCAGCCTGTTCTCAGCTCATCAATCTATCACAAATCTCTGCATCAGGCTAGCTGGCTCCAACCCTCATTTATTTTCAAGCTCAGAGGATGTTTGTGTTTGATTGAAGATGCTGGATAAATGATTTCAAGCTGTGGAATTCATTTCATCACTAATCATAGACACACGTTGAAATCCTGTTCACGAAGTTGGCAGCTAAATCTCCATTGACCTCCCTGGTCACCCTGAAATAAATAAGAACATAAATTAAATCAAAGGGTGACACAGGAAGGGGACATGCAATACGACATCGTTCATATTATCTTTAACTTTTCTCCTGGTCTGTGGATTCACATATGAAAGGGATATTTGCTTTCCTGTGTTACTAGTAGCTGCAACACATTATTAAGGAGTTTCACAATCCCAGCTAAGATAAACCCCAGAAGACTCTAAACAAGTCCCAAAACACTCTTTTAACATCAGTCAGACCTTTCAGCTTAGCAAATAGATTTGGTATGCATATGGATAAGGGATGGCTCTCCTTGGGGAATGGAGAGATCTCCGGCAGAAAGTCTTCCCATGAGGCTCCTGCTGTCCCACTCGAAGTGGCACTGCAGGGCTCAGTGCCACTTATTACTGCCTTCAGCACCATTCACTTTTCTTTTCACTCCATGACAGCAGAGATGACCTGGACTCCCTTTCCAAGGACATGAGGGGTCCCCTCTCCAAACTGGTAAATCATTCGGGTGCTCAACATGGAGCTCCTCCCAGGAATCAGAAGCAACAGAGCCATTTCATTTCTTACTTTTTTTTTTTTTTAACTTAAATGATACTGAGAACCGTGTATGAATGTTTGCTCTTTTTTCACAAAGACCCAAAATCCCAGAGTCAGGTCAGGGAAGTCAGTTATTAAAGCATCTCTCTGTACCTCTACTCCGTCCAAAGAGGCTAGACTGACAGTGTCCTGCATGAAATGAGCCCAGCACTGTAGTACAGCATCTTTGAATAAGCCGCTATACCAGGTATAACATCACAAAAGAGAGACAGGCGATAAAAAGAAAATGGAGGTAAATGGGTGACAGGAGGAATAGAGAAGACAGCACAACAAAGAGAGATCATGGCAGCAATACACATCTGCATTTCACAGCTTGTAGCTTGTGCCCTAGAGTTGCTCTGAAGCCCCCCTCCCGATGCTGTGCCATGTCCTTCCCTGTGCACAACAGGGCTTAGAAGGGGTCATTTAGTGAATAGCTGCTCAGCAGTAACAGTAATGGCCATACTCAGCAGGTCAACATGGGCATCACCTCCCTGTCTTAATGTGGAATGACGTCAGCTGTGGGACCTCCACAAAAATGCACTTGTCCACACCTCTCCATGGCACCTCATTGGCCTCCAGAGCCATATTCCTGGAATAAGGTACTAGGGCAGAGGTTTTTTGTTTCCAAAAGAAACAATGTGCTGGAGAGTGGCCAGAGGCTGTGGGTACACCAAGTGAGGGTGGGATAATTTGGAGGGAAGCTCTCTGCCTACAGGGAGAGCAGGATGCGCGAGAGCAGGTCTACAGCACTCAGATGGAGCAAAATTACCACCAGATCATCAGCTTGATTAGTAGGATTTACTGCAGGGAGGACCAGGCCAGATGAGTCACTGTGCTTCTGCTGATGATGGCTGTGATATCCCAATGAATACAGAGTGGGTACCAGCAGGGAGATTGCCAGGTTAGTTTGGAGCCAGGCACTCTCAAAGGTTGGCAGCTACTGCCTCTGTCTCTGCCCCTCCACAGCACCAGATATTGGGGAGGAGAGAGTACCAGCATCCAAGACCTGCCAGCTTGTGCCCCTCTTTTCTCACATGCATAGGGGCTACACCCTACACACGATGTAGCCATTCCTCTCCAGGAATGGGGGGAAGAAGCAGGGATTGCTCCATGATGAGCTCTGCCTCTGGGGTGCACATGCAGAGCTGCGCTCAACCCCAGCATGGCAACAGCTGAACTTTGCTCACTGAGCCATGGTCAGGCACTGCGGACCCAAGCCTGTGGCCAAGCTCATGGGCAAGCCCAGACCAAGGATCTAAAAGAACTAAAATAGAGAGAGAAAAACAAAAAAAAAAGAAACCCAGCACTCCAAACCAAGAAACAGTCACTCTGGTCATCTTTAAGACCACCAGGCCCTCATGGGACAGGCAAGTCTGGATTTTGCTGTCTCCAGCTCATTCCCCTACCAGAGCAGATGAATGAGTTCAGATACTTGCTTTTTACTTCAGATCTTGCATACCCAGTGCTCTGCTCACCCAAGCAGGTACTGTCATATCAGCCATCATTTCAGCACAGTAGTATCTTGCCCTTTCTCTGTGCAGATCTAAATAGTACTGGGATGGATTCCCAGTCAAGCTCAGTCTGTTAACTGGGGATCACATCGCACCAGGAGGTGTGGAGAGGCCCTTGACACCAAAATGTTTTGACAATCAAACAAACATCCCCAAGCAACTCTAGGCATTGAGCACAGCTGATGCATGTGTAGCCAAAGCAGCTTTGGACTGTCTGGCCATGCAGTCACATAACAGAGCTCAGCAAATCCTTCCTTAGAAACTGTGTGAACTCTTGGGTTACTGCTACACATGAAGGCAACTGTCATGTCTGCACTCCAGTGCTACCTATGCTAGCTAGTCTGATAGTAGCACTGGTCTGTGCAACCTGAACCCCTGATGCAGGCCAGCGCTGCTACCTACATGGTTTTAAGGAATTGTACCCATGCTATAAAGTACAATAAAGCCATCACCCTGTGCATGCCCTTCCACATGGCCAACACTGTACCCACCAGGCCTTCTCTACAGCAAAGAGAAACACAGATTATAGACACATGCTTCTGAACAGCATCTGCAAGAATAAGGCTCCACAGACTCACCAGTTTAACCAGTAGGAGACAGAAAATTCAGATTCTCCAGCTAGCACTACTCCAACTCCCATTTAAGAGCAGAGACACTTACCTCCCCTGCTTTGCAATCAGGGTCTGTACTCAATGAATACAAACTAAGCCCAAACATATCATCCACCCATTTCTAGGGCTCCCCACTTCTCTTTGCTCCAGGTGGAGGTGGTGACTGGATGTGATGAGGTGCTAATTTGTCCTGAAAAAAATCTTCAGATGTTGCAATTTGGTGCTCAGGGGCTGCAGCTGGACTAGATTAAGTTAGACTGGGCTAACCAGAGGGATTTTTGCTGGGTTTCTCCAGCATCATGTTAACCACAAATCATGAAGCAGCAAGAAGACTTAAGACAACACTCACATCTGAGATGCTTTCTCACCAAGCAGGTCCAAAAAATAAAAAGTCCCATGAGGTCAGAAGAGAAATGAAAAGTAATCGTTGGGGTCTGAGTTTCTGCAACGCAGAGTAATGGAATGACTCAGCCTGCCATAGTTGAGCTACCAGATTTCCTGTTTGCTTTGCCCCAATCTTTGGGTGTTTTTCAGCAATTGGAACTATGAATTAAGCTGCTACACCAAAAAACAGCTGGTGACAATGGAGTTGGGGCAACTTCATGAGGTAACTGTGACACACCAATGTGAGAAGGCTTATGATCCGGTTTTGGTTTAAATTTGGAGACTAAAGTTCACCTCGGTCCTTATTTTGTCCAAATGGCTTATTCAGCTCAAGAACATATTTTGCATCCCTGTTTCCCCTGCTCATGATGGAATATGATGCCATGCACTCTGCTTGTCATAGCTCAGATCCTGTCTTAAATTTCTGTAATGCCTTCCATACTGGAGAGTCTTGGCATGTTTGACAAGCTGCTGTATACGCAGCCAGAATCAGACATGTGGCCACTTCTGGGGTGGAAGACTAATAACTGCATATGTTGCAGTAGGAGGAATAAGATTCTGTCCCAAAGAGATACTTTTGCATAACATGTCATTAACATCAATCTCTGAACACCCAGTAAGCTGCTAGCTACAAGTTTAGCTGCATCTGAAGGACTAAAAATATTACTGCTGGGATGTGAACCTGTAGTTCCAGGCAATCAATTTTTCTTAACCTGCCAGGCTGTCGGCAGCTGTTTTCATCACTTAGGTACACTATAGGCCAGTAACAGACAAATACAAATGTAGATCACAACCTTCCATGCCTTCTGGAGGGGATAATACCTTCTCAAAGGATGCCTGTGAGAAAGGAACCAACACCAGGTGGTAAAGGGGTCAAGTTGCCAGGAAAAGAATCATCTTCTCTCTCCCACCTCTCATCACCTGTAGGTCTTTCTTACTGCCACAAAATGTGGGGCTGCAGAGATTAAAGCATGGATGGCAGTAAAGGTGTGGTACAGATTCTGTCCTCCCAGTGCCTTCTGCAGCCCTCAGGTCCCCAGGTTGAAGAGATAGCAGTATAACACCTCAACTGACAATCACAATGCAAGTTTGGTGCTTGGAGCTAGCATGTCCTCATTAAACACATGCTTTAATTCAGGCTCCCAATCCTACTTCCACATCAGATGCAGAACTCCAGGTATCCTGCAGCTGTCAGAATACCTACCTGGAGCCATTTGCCACAGCTTGCCTACACCTCTCTGTTCCCTCTCCCAAAAGCCTGTGTGACAGAAGCATGTCCTTCTGGGAGGTCTGAGAGAGAGGTTCTAGCAGGGTTCTCATTGAAGTACCTGCTAATTGCCTTGCAGCACTTGGTATGGTGCTAGGGAAAAGGCAGATGATTCTTAGCAGATAGGAAGTTGATCAAAGACACCTGTGACCTGGTCACAGTGCTGCAACCTGCTCCTTTCTCAATTGGCTTTAGTTGCTGTTCTGGTTTTTAACAGACCTACAAACTGGCTATTCTTAGGGAGGGAGAAAGGGAGGAGGAAATCCCGTTCTCCATGACAGCCATTCCTAACATCATTCTGGAGCTAAAGAGGGAAGAGTGATGCCGCTTTCTCCCACACCCTGAGAAGATACAGAGGAAAGAGTAGCTCTTGTGTCCCTGAGCACTGCCTAAGGCAGAAGCTGGCAGCTGAAGAAGACCTGGTTTCCAGCCATGCACCCAGCTGCTGCAGTGTGCATCCTACCTTAGCCTGAATTACAGCTGCTGGCGGGAGCAAGCACCAGGGTTTGCAGGGGAGCACTGCCTTCAACTGCACTCAGCTCTTCGCACTCAGGAAACCACAGCCCTGATTTAGTGGTGTAGCTATAATGTGGGCATTTGCATTTTGGTGGGGTAGAGAATACAAGGTGATTGCCTAAAACACAGGGTATGGCATATTAAAAAAAAATAAAAAAAGATGGCTACTGACACAAAATAGCCCTGAACCAGTCAATCCATCCCTGGCTCCCAATGGCCATAACAGCCTTCCAGAGCAATCAACTAACTGTTTTGCATGCAGCGCTGGGTACCACACAACCTTTGGACTTTGCTGGAATGTTAACTTCTCTTCCTTGAGTATCTGTGCAGGAACAAAAAGCTGCTTAAAGAGAGCAGAACCTCTGAATAACCCTTTACATTAAATTCAAATGGACAATTTGAACTCATTGCCCTGCATGCTCAGCAACTCCTTATCACACACCCAGAGCTGGGAGAACTGGGCATCCTACACGTCCATCAGCACCTGATCCTGCAGGTCTGTTTCACGAAGCGGCACAAGCACCTGCACAACGTGGCCTCACTTATAGCTGTTGGGCCCAGCACGGGATGGGCAACGTGAAGAAGAGCCACTGCAGTTCTGTATCAGCAGCACAGAAGGGAGTTTTGACAAGTCTATTCATCCAGCCACTCTGCAAGCCCTCCAGGAAACACATAAAGTGTGTGTTACATCAGTCAACATTGGTCAGCAGAAACCACCTATTTTACTAGGCACTAGCTACTTAGAAGCACTTCTTATTTCTCTACAACCCTAAATCATACTTATTTCTTTACTGAGTTAAAGACTTCTGTCTTCACACCAGGACAAGGTTTGCACTTATGTAGGAATGAGTGGTCCACTAACAAGCCCATGTACTAGCCCATCTTTTATAGGATGCTGTGGCTGAACAGGGCCAAGGCCTCATCTCCACCAAAGCTGGTGTCTAGATACTGAGCTTTAAATCAGCAGAGAAACAGAAGAAATCGGACTCATTCCTGGCTCTGCCTTTCTTTGCCACCATGCACCATCCCAGCTGCTTCCTGTTCCTCTACAGCATCTTCCACTTTGCGACACTTACAGGGTTTCCCTTCATCTTACAAAGCAATATGTGGGGAAAGCAGAAAGACAGCAAAGCTGTTGCCCAGCGTTTCACAGCCATGTCTCTGCCTTGAGCATTTCTGTGCAGTGCGAAAAAACATTGAGTGGTCAAGCCCTGGGATGTACCTTGTCTTCAGCCCTGCCTCTTCTCCCTGATCACATGCAAACCCAGTGCTGGTTCAAGCCAGGATGTCTGTACCAACCTCCAACAATGTCATTTCTTCCATCATCTGGACCTGTTGTTTTCAAAGGAGCAAGCAAGGGATATATTTGTTGATGGTGTGTATATTGGTTACTACTAGGATTGGCAGTTTTAAGGTTTTTCCATGTATCCTGTGTCCCTCCATGTTGCAGTGCACTGACCCAGACACAACACTGACAGCTGCAGGGTAAATAAATAAAAACAGAGTATTTTGATCTTGGAGGGGAGGGAGTATTTTGGAGGGGAAGGGGGGACAGGGTGTCAGGCAGACAGAACAGGGTGGGCACAGCTGTGATGGGAACAGATGCGGCACAGGGAGCGGGAGCAGGGAATAAAGTTCTACAAATGCAAGCAATGCTGGAAAGTCCTGAAGAATAGCACGCATATTTGGGACAGGTGGGAAGTGTTTACATTGAAATAAGAAGGATGATGGCCTGACAGAATGCTGGTCATGTTACCTGTGACCCAAACTGACCGACTGCAGCTCCCATGGGTTCAGAACATCCAAGGCCACCATTTCTCTGTCACGGCAGAGCCCACTGAGTACACATAGTGTCCTGCCTAGTGCTATGGGTGTCCAGTGCTCATAGGTGTTTTGTCCCTCCCACAAACAAGCTGACATTGGCTCTAAGACATCTTTCATCCCAGTCTAGCTTGTAGTAGGTTTCTGTAGTACCCCCATGCAAGCCTTGAGCCAGGCAGGTATGAGGCAGTATGGAGACCAGGCCCACCTGAGACAGCAAACCTGCCAGTGTGGTCTGCAGCACAGAGGAAGCACAGCTGGCAGAACCCTAGGACACCTATCTGGCTGACCCCAGAAAGCATTCCTGCCATGGCCAGGTCCCAAGCTGAGTACAGTGGTTTTGGGGTTTAGGGTTTTTCGTTTGGTTTTGGGTTTGTTTGGGTTGGTTTTTTATTATTTTTTATATTCTTTTCAAGTCTAGCAGAAGCTATTTCTCAACTGATGTTTAAATGATGAAACAGCTAGAGTTACAACACATTTTTAATTCTCGGAAGCAGCCCTGCTGCCGGGAGGAGCTCAGCGAGGCTCTTGCAGAATAGGTAACTTGTTACTAGTTGCTGGCTAACTGAACTGGCATTTTGGTACAAAGCACTTGTGCTGCGCATTCTCTCTGCTGTTGGTCATTAAAGAGGTTGTGGGTCTTGTTGCCTCCATCCTAAGGACTCATGACAACTAGTGACATGAACGAAATCCTTCTTTTCTCCTGGCACACTATACCTTTTCCATAAGACTTGAAGTGCTGGCTTTTTCGAGAACCCTAGAGGCACCTGTGTCCCCATTTAAAATTAATGGAGATTTGGGAACGCATCTCCCTAAGGTGCTATTGTAACCCCAGCTAAATGAGTTGAGCTAAGCCCAGCAAAGACATAGTGCGGCTCTGGCATAGCTGCGGGATGAATGCCTGTGTCGCACCTACACTACCTGAGAGTGGCGAGGAAACTTGTCCAAGGGCATTTAATGCAGCAGTGGTGCACTGAAGAACAGAGATCATGGGCTCCACCTCCTAAGCCTCCTGTCTGCTTCCAATTTTCCCTTTTGCTCCTGGCTGATTGCTGTCTCTTGTGACCCAAGGGAAAAAATCCTTCATATAATATAATATATAACATATTTATATAATATAATATATAATATACAATAACTTCAGCTATTTCACCTGAGGATGCTCAAAGGCAGCTTGCAAGAAAGTTTGAGCATTTTTAATCAACCCGAAGGAAGGCTCACAAACACAAAGTCATGCTGAGAGACATTCTCTGCGTTTATTCACACCCTAGCCCCTAGATAAAAATAGCTTTATATGTTAAGTTTAGGACCACAGAAAGCCCAGAGGATAGCAAGGGATTATCACAAAAGGGCAGCAAGGCAGTGAAAAAGAGCCTGGGGGACATCTTGTACAATTTCCATGAAGGGAATAATTAATTCAAACTGTATACAGACAGCTCTGGGAGTGTCCACTCTGGAGATGTTCAAAGAGTCCTTTGCTGCTTTGGGCTCACTTTAAATCAAGTGTCCTAAAAAACCACTTCAGCTATGCATTTCATTTCAGTTATACAGGGTATTTAAATGCCAAGGGATCAGGGAAAACTTTGTTATTAAAGAGCTGCAAGACTTTAACAAGGTTCACAGTCATTAGAAAGTTGTTGAGTCATGAAAACATTCTCAATAATTTGAAATTAATGTTTAGTGTACGCTGTACCATAAAATGCTTAGATGTTGTGGCCATGGATACTAAGGAAAAACCTTAAGGCCATGACTACACGAGCAAGTTACCGCAAGGTAAGCTGGGGTGTAATTTTAGAGCACACCACTTACAATAAGGTAACTTCCTATTTTCCAGTTCTTGTTCTGGAACTAGGGGAGGCAGCTAAGTCCTTGCTGAACATGGCAGAGGCTGCCCTTTAAGGGCTGCTGGCTAGGGGCCTGCATGTGGCTTGCTCCAACAGAACAGATAAGGTGTAGTAAATCCGTGCAGTAACTGTCTTTTAGTAACTTTCCAGCATAGATGCAAGGATGGATGGACTATGTGTTACAGTCAATGCCATAGAAATGGACACAATTAGATAATCAAGAAGGTAAATGGAAAGGGCTAGAACCTAATGTGGAGATTCTGTTTCATGTAAGAATAAATACTTATATGAATAAATGCTTGCAAATAATAAGCAGGGCTCTAGCTTCACTATACCAGCAGCTCTATTGAAGAGGAGTGGAAAAATTATAAACTACCAAGAGTTTCCCTCTCTCCTCTCTTTCCAGAAAATCACAACTATTTGAAGTCAGACTGCTTCCAGTGATCTGCCCTTTCTTTTCCATCTATCAATTCTGCCAAGCAAAATTCATCAAGTTCTACCTGTGACTTTAATAAGACCAGAATTTCTTGCTGCAGTTGTTGTAGAGTGTGCTTCTGATAAAACCAGAAAAACAGGGCTCCTGTCCCAAATCAAGGATTCATCCCAGAGCCTGTCCAATGCTAAGTGGAAAATCTTTGTCTTTCTAACCCCAGAGCCTGGAGATTTTTTTTTTTTTCAACTCAATTATGATCACTGCAGGACTTTCCTTTCTTTCCTCCCACTAGTTACTGCAATGAAGAGAGAGCTGTAAGTTTATTTCCTCTCCAAATTTTGGAAATGGCTTATACGTCTTATGGTAAAAAAGGGAATAGAGGTTTGCCAAGAGATCCCCACTACTGCTCAGGTGTGCAGGAGAAAGTTTCTGCCTCCTCCAGAACAGCTGTCTGGGACAGGTGAGCAACCCTAACGTTCAGACCATCTCTACAGTCTTTTTGTCTATCCAGGCAGATGTTATAAACCTCCAGGGTGTGAAAGAGACTACAAAGGAAACCATGATCCCATTGAGTGCAGCAATCAACTTTCATTTTCTTCCACATGGTTAAGACTTCTTTAGACAAGACTGCAGCTTCCTTTGGAAAGATGCATTATACTCTGCAATAACACCTATTCATCCTGCACATCCCTCTTGTTTTAGGCTAAGAACTAACGATCCTGTAATCCAGGCTTGACTCCTTCCCTTATGTAGGTCAGGGCTCTAGAACTCTCACTGGTTCATGAGCTCCTTACCCAAAGCAAAACTATAAATATAACCTGCTTATATCTCCAAAATCAAGACATACCTAGAGTATTTTTACACAGCCCAGCCTATGTCATGTAAGTTTTGCAGTCATTGCACACTTTGTGCTTTCTAGGTAGGGAAAGTGGAAGATGGTAAATGGAAAGAGGAAGAAAAGGTGGGGTTTTCTCCCCACATTGATTGCTTTCTTTCCTCATATTCCTACAACCCTCTCTCCCACACCATCTCCAACATTTCATAACACCATTTGATCTTTCAGAACAAGGGAAGAGGGATGTATTTTTGAGCCATCACACCTTATATTACAGATGAGCATGCCGTGGTCAGTGCTGCTCAGCATTCCTCATACCCCTTATGGAAGCAGGGAACAGGATGCAGATTCCAGCCAGCACACTGCCTGAAATCACAGAGAATTTAAACAGAAATTATCTTCCCTTGCTAGTAAAGAGTAACCCACACTTCTACTTTTGTTAAGGTCTACAAGGAAGAAATATTGTTTTGATGGAGCACAAAATACTCCAGGTGTCCGCCATTGCTGCAGTTGTCTATAGGCATCTGTTTTCTTTAGGTACTTGCTACATCAGTGTCTCAAGAGTTAAACTACCTGGAAGAAGGGGATTTTAGTAGAAGATCCAGGGCAGCAAACATTATTAGCAGTGTTAATCTGTCACATCTTTCTCGGACTGTACATACCACGCTTCATCTCTCTGGCATGTCATGGCCTGCATTGTTACAGATGTACTGAAGTTGTAGCCAGCCATAGTTTGGCATCTCAGTGAACCTTCTGATCCAAGATAATACGGGAAGGAAGAAATAATAATGCCATTTTCAAAAAGAAAAAACCTTACGCGAACCAACCCACCTCTATAAAAAGCAACCGAAACTAACCCCAACACTTCGAAGCAAGTACTAAAATTGAATTTTTCAAATACAACTATAGAACAAATCTGTCTGAATTAAAGGTGAGCTAGACTCTTAAATATACACCACTAAGGAATGCCAGGTGGCTCAAAACCTAGAGCTTTAATTTGTTATGTTTTTCTCATATTCAGACAAATACCAAGGGAAAAAAAATAATTTAAAAACATGTGTTTTCCTGGTTCTCGTTTCCCGGTTCTGTCAAGAACCCAGCCAGAAGCCAGGCTGGCCTGAAAACATCCCGTGTTATCTGAGCTTGGAGCTGCAGCAGACTCAAGCTGGACCTTGGAACCCTTGGAGTTGACACTACCTGAGTGTCCAGAGCCCACACCCTGGAGCAGACACTGGACTGCAGACACCAGATGAGACTGAAGGCTCTTGGCTCTATTGTTGTTGTCGAGCTCCTGGAAAGGAGCTAGGGAGAAGAAAAATGTTTTGGGTAGGATAAAAAAGGAATGGATGATCTCACTTGTCCACACACACACGCCCAGATGTACAAATATATATAATTAACTGGAAAATACTGTGTGGTACAAAGGTTTCTTCAGCTTGGGTTCATCACAATGGGGCTAGTCAAGGTTGGTACAGCCATAACAAAGAGTACTTCCCACACATCTTCTGCTAAGAGCCCTTCTACCACATCATAGCATTTAATATGCATTATTTCTGTTGATAGGTACCTCTATGCTTTTCACACACAGAAAACTAGACATGTGATACAATTATTAAATGTATATGTAATAGCCTACATAGTCATCAGTAGAATATATGGGCTTTATGTACACACAATGTTCTTATTGGTTGACCCTTTTAAACTGCCATAAGGGTGTATAAGGGGCAGGAGATGAAAGGACTATACCATTCAATTACTATAAAGAAGACAACCTTAAAGAAAGAATAAACCCAAAAACTGCTGGGGACAGTCACTCCATCTGTTTTTGCCCCTGTGCAGGGCATCTGTGGTTAAACAGAGAGAGAGACATTGTAGTAGCCAGTGCTATGGGACTCAGGTGGTTCTTAAGTAGCAACATGGTAACTTGGACAAAGTTGCAAAAAGCAGTCCAATTTATGGCCACATCACCAGTCTGAAAGGTGTCAAAACATCTTCTGTATGCCTTTCCCCATTTCCTAGACAGTACCTCCTAAGGGACAGAGCAAAGAAAGTGCTCTTCAGAGCGCAGCTTAGACTCTTACCAGCATGTCAAAGCAGCAAAGCCATTTCCATCATTGCTGTGATGCCATATTGCATGACAAACAAACCCTTGCTCCATTCTGTTCAAAAGAGATTTTTTTTAATCTCCTTTTCCTTGCAAGAAGTCCCACATCATCTTTTAAAATTTTGCAAAAGCCTGAACTGTCTTAATAAAAGCAAGGAATGAGAGGGAGAGGAGCTGTGCTACTTCTGCTTAGATACCTCTAGAAGCCACTACATGCTTGTAGCATTAAATGGAAATAGCTCATTACTTCCACTGTCCCACTAGAGTAGGAGCTGGTATGTTGTTTGTCTTGCACTGAAAAAGTAGGCCAGTGTTTCTCAACAGGAAGGCTTGTCTGGATCCCAGACAAAGAGGGCTCAGGCACACCAGCCCTCAAATAACCTAAGCACTCGCTCATCCTGAGCCTCTACACATTCAAGAAAACTCACCACCGCAGCTGCAGATTTGCATCCAGCTTCCCCACAAAACAGTTAACTTAATCTCTGAGCAGAGATACTAACGAGAGAAGCCAAGATTGGTTACCTTTTAGGTAAAAAGAATGTCCCAAATTTTACTGGCCTTACATGACTTTCAGCTTCTTATTCCAAGCTCCAAGCTACTGAAAAGCTTGTCTGTTTTTCAAGACTCCAGGTCATTCCTTTCTCTGTGTCCAAGCTGTTCTTCCAATATCTTTTTAAATCGTGTGCTTGTTTCCAATGAGTGCACTCTGAGCAACAGGAAAAACTCTGTAAGAGAGATTGTCTTCTTGCATATAAATCTTACTTTGAAAGGAAAATGGTGTACTTGGAATTCAAGGGCTGGGTTTTTTCACTGCAGTTTTTTTGTTCTGCCGTTTACAGGAACCCTGTCTCTCTAGAAGGAAGATGCTTATTCAACTCTCACCTGAAAAAAGGGACACAAGGTAAAAATTTTCTTTCCTAAACACATTTTCTAGAGGAAGGGGGTATTTTCTTTTAGTCTTTTCAGGCCTTTCTTCATCTGTCTACATCCAGGTGTACAGGATTTCTGACAGGGAATATGTTATCTCCCTAAATACAATACTGCACAAATTGGTATTTTTTGTCTTGATCTGTGCACTGTCTGCACCATGCTTCTCCTAATCATAAATCAGGAGCAATGGTACTCATACTACAGACAACTCAGATGCTTTGAGGTTCAGCTATGCCTTGACCAAAACCTTACTTATTACTGGTTACTCAACAACAACAGCAACAACAACAAATGTAAGCCTGCAAGAATGAGTTAGGAGTGTCAAAGGAAGAAAAGTTCTCCCCCAAAGGCCTATGCTTTATACGAACATGATGAAAGAGCCAGAAAGAGCACAACACAATGAACTGAAGCTCAGAAAATGGCTTAACATCACAAGCAGTGAATGGGTTTCAGATGCGTGCAAACATACTCTCTAAAGCCAGCTCCTCACCCTTGCTGACTTCCTGCATCACAGTGGTCTGTGAACCACTGCTCTGATGGACTGGATGGTAGAGTCTCTGCTTAATGTCTGTATCTATCACTAGGGTTTGAAAGTGGCACAGTGCTGGAGAACAGCTAGCAGTCCCCTGCCCACATATTTAAAAGTCACTTAAAAATCCCTTCTGTGACTGAAGCCTGGTGTTGTGGGCTTTTATTCAGCATAGGTCCCAGCATCCTCCCAACACAATAGGTTGTAGCATGGTCTCATGCTTGGGCAAAGGAGATACCAAGAGATCTGGAGATTTTGTGTATAACTGATGGTAGCTCTCAGTAGAGTATGACATCCCAGAACGAGGAAAGGCCTCAGCACTGTGGTCAGCTGCTTGCACTAACCACTGAGGCACACCTCCAGCTGCCTAGTTCCTTAGAGGGAGCTATAAAAATTCAATATGGGGCACTGGCTAATAGCTGGCTATTCCTTTCTCATACCCAGAAACAGCAAAAGACCTGGAAGACATGCACAAGGACAGAGCAAATCAGTATTCTCATCTGTTACTGCTTACATGGGCACAGTCAACAAGAGAACAGGCAGAGACAGCTTGCCTTACAATGCAGGTATCTCCATCCATAGCTGCTGGAGGAAATAGGCATACTTTTAGGGGAGATTATCCAGGCTTGTTTGGGCTCTCAGGTTAAAGTGACTCAGCCACTAGACACACCTCTTTCTCTCTGCTTGTTAGAAGGGGTGTCTAGACAGGTGTAGGTGTTGCTGTGTCCACATTCGGTGGGATGAATTCCCCTTGGAGAGCAACATGCTGTGCCAAGGACGCCCTCTGATACCACCCTGGTGAGTGGGGCAGAGTGCTACAAACAGGGAAAGGGGGTTAGACTTCCAAAGGATTTAGTGGCCGTACTCCTGGCTGATTTGCACTGTCATGCATGACTGCATGAAAACAATAGCACACAAACCCCAACTCTCTTCTGCTCCTGGTGTGTTTTGGTAACGCTGCTTCTTCCCTCTTGGAGTTCTGCAGAGACAGCAAGGAGCCACGCAGCAAGGGGGCAGGTGCTGACGAAGGTCCCAATTAACCTGCTTGATGGATAAGATACTCCCAGCAACTGTCAGCATCTGGATGCAAACAGGCATGCTGCCCTCGCTGCCGTGAGGTCTCCAGGGCAACATCCATGGGTGTGTACACAACAGGACCGTCAGGTGGCTGCTTGTGTGCCACCAAACATCATCAAAACCTTTTATTCCTGGCACAGAGCACAGAGAGATGAATGATGCTGATATGAAAAACACCACCACCCTGCTGTAATGTGTCTAATTCTCCAGTGTCATGACTATGTATCTACTACATACGTTTATACACAGACACACAAACACACCTCACTGCCCTTTGTCACAATACCACTCAGTTATATCAGCATTGCTTACCTTAAAAGGAGTTAAGAAAGCCCAAAAATCTATATCTAATATATTCCAAGAAAGCATAATCTCTTCCCCCCACCACTACTCATGGTCTAATCCTAGTAATGCCCATCTATAGCAAAGGGCAGCAACCATTATGTTTGTCTTTGGGAGTGGGCTCACATAGCTTTGGACTGAAGAGTGGTAAGTGAAGAGTTTTCATAAAAATGTCTAAATGCAAACAGAAATTCGTAGTCCAGTCCTGCTTCCATTTGCAGTGAACTTCTTGAGGAGACAGGTCCAAAGAGTAACTCTGGAGATACCTGTAGTGAGAGAACAAGTGAGGTTTGGAAGATCCTGCAGGCAAGTTGCCTACCCTGAATACAAAAAGGACCCCAAAGAGAGTATTTACGGAATGAGATTTACTACCTTGCACAGAGGGCACTCATGTGAAGAGCTCTACTCTGTACAAACCAGGTATAGCAATTCTACTGAGTGCCCTGTTACTCTTGTCTGATGGCTTGTAGGTTTCCATTTCTCCAAACCTTGGGGAAGCACTGTTAAACAGATTATTTTACTCTTGCTACATATATCAAAGTTCAAACAGCTGTACCTCTTTTGGTATCTGGGCCTGTGATGATGACCATTAACCTAATCAATCAAAGGTCTTTTCAACCTTCCTAGAAGCATGAAGAAAAGGTAGCCCTGGAAGTCAAGGGACAATGAATGCACTGACAAGTAGGTAGACAGGGATTTGTGCAGAAATATCTGTGTGTGCATGTGTGAGGGGAAGAGACAAGCCTTTCCTTAAGGCCATGTCTTCAATCCTTCAGACTGGCACGTGTCTCCTTTGTTTTCAATAATAGAGGTAATTATATCTGAAAGGATACAACTGTAAATCCATCACGCAATTAAGGGAATTCAAACTGCACAGAACTATGGGAACATTTACAGATGGATTATGGACAGAGATTCTGAAAATCACACTCCACATTTGCCATTGCTTGATTCAAAGCAGTCTACTGCTTTCCCCAGGGACTCTCTATCTTCTCACCACAAGATAAGAGAGCCACATGCTATTCCAGTGAGAATCACTAGTGTACTGTGGTGGAACTAAAAAGCCCTCGGAGAGGGGTTTCTCGTTTGGGCATCCTTTAAGGTTTTTTTTGACCCTTCTTATCACTAAATAAAAGCTCATGGTCTTTGGTAGATAATAAACAATTAAACTCTTATAAAACCTCATGCCCAGAGAACGCTAGTGTTATGCAAATTGAATGAAGCTTTTTTCCCACTGTAATTATTACTGAAGAAATCTATCATTATATTTTACAGGGAAGCCTAAAATACAAAGCACTTTGTTAAAAATACAGACGAACCAGTGTACTTTCAAGTCTTCTCACCCTCTACCACCTATATTTGAAAACAGAAGAAGAAAAGTAAACTTGGACTTTCTGCTGCTGTGATGGTGCACAGCTGTGCAGAGCTGGCCTGACCTGTCAGGCCAAAAGAGGGAAGACACCATGTTTTCCCCCTTGGGAAAGAGGCTGCCATTTCAGTACTTCCATATAGGAAAGGAAGAAGAGGGTGGTTTGAGCACAGTCTCAGACATGGGCTTCACCACCAAAACAGAGGCAGAGATCAAGAACTAGAGATTGCTCAGATCCTACTGGGTTTATCTGGTTCTTGGTTCATAGGTGAGCTGTATCTGACATCAAGAGCAGAGACAAGAGTCATTTGTACCTTTCTTCCCAGCAGTTCTTTCCTAATGTGAGCAGAGTGATTTTTTTTTATTTTTTGATGATCTTTGGGTAAGGAATGCTATTACTTATACCACAGTCACTTGGGATAGTATTTATTACCGATAGCCTTTTGTGGGACAAGCTCAGGCAAGAAAGATCAAATAAGATCAAATCTTTGCTTCAGGGCATCCATTGACTTATAACTGCAGAAATGCCAACAACAAAAAAAGTCAAATGCAAAATGGAGCATGACTACATGGGGTTTACTCAGAAACCATAAGGTTTGGTGAGGGATTTTTTTGTCTTTTTTTTTACTTTGGGGTGTATTTGGGTACACCTCAAAGTGTGTACCCAAGTAAATGTGGGTGTATACATTCTACGCAGAAGTGTAAGGGCTAGAAACAATTTTTTTCTTTTTTTTAGTAAGAACTTACTTTCTTAGATAATAACATTATTTTTTCCAAAAGCATCACACTGCAAAATTTAGGATAAAGTTATGAGAACTGTCTACATAGTAACTACTACTCCAACTTCAACATGCAGCATTGCAAAAACATCAAGTTGATTAAAAACTAGACAACTTTCTTCCACTCACCACACTGGGATTGTTAAGCAAACCAAATGTCTTCATATTTTGAGTATCGTCTAATATTACTTTAAACCTTTTGACTGGCCTGGGTTTGTTTCTTTGCTGGAATGAGTGGAAGTACTCCACCCCCTTCTTTTAAATAGACTTAAGCTGTATCATTTAAGTTACTTGGAACAGGGTACAGGGACCATCAGGAAAGGATCAACTGTAACAAAATCTTTGTGAGGTTAAAAACTGGACAAGCTGGCCATTTAAACTCTGTGATGGGCCATTTGCCTGCAGCAAACCAACATTCCAAAAAACAACCTAATTACATGTGTCTGCTTTAAAGGTGTTGCATGAGGATTTCTGTTGTTACTGGAAGATGCCCCAGTGGAAATGCCTCCACAAAGCTTTTAAGAAGCCACCAACTCAGAGAGAGTGAACAAGTGGACTACAGACTAGGCTTTAATTAGTGAGAGGCGTGAAAAGCCAGCAATTCGGCCCAGCATTCCCTGGATTTCATCTCTGGCGCAGGAAGGGTTTGCATGTTTCCCGCCTGTGGCTTCTATTTTAGCCTGTATTCATTGCTGAGATGCTTTGACACAGCTGTGCTGGTTCATTAACTGCCCAACATGTCACTCAGATGCAAATGGGTTTGGGGTAGTGTTTTCCAATGACTCGAGGGAAGGGTAGACCTCTGTGAGGGAAGGAAGGTCTTGGTCTAGGAGATGTATGAGAATCTCATGAGACACATTAAAAATGAAGACCAGAGAAGAAGACTCAAGCAGGAGAAAGGCAGCTTCCCAAAGCAGAAAGGCTGGGACTCAAGTGGAGGTTTCAGGAATAATCCTGGACCATTGAATCCCTACTGAGACACCAGTGACCAACAAACTAATCTCTCCCATTGTGTTACAGCTAACATTTCTAGTAGTGAACTTACTCTTCCTGTGGCTTTCCCTGGAGGCTCAAAAGTGAATATTTTGCAGGCACTAAATGGACACCAAGAATGAGGGATATGGATCCACAGCATCCCCACCCTCTTCTGCTCATTGCATCCCACTCTCAGGCAAAAGCCATTCACAGAATTAGAGTACTCTCAAGCCTTGCCCTTGAATGCTTTGGTTAGGAAGGTGCCCTGCCCTATTCCAGAAGCTGCGTCAGAGACGTGCTGAGCTGTGCAGCTGCTAGTTGGGCGCTGTTTCCAAAGGAACAAGGGTCCATATCGTGCCGCAAGTGACTCATGCTGAGATCATCCCACTCAGGAAGAGACAGAAGGAGGTCCCACCTCTTCCTCCAGGGAGGGCTTGCAGCATGGAGGAGCAAAGCAGGTACTGGAAGCAGGGAAGTTTGGAGCTTCCTGTTGCCTTGCTCCTTGGATTCCTTTCTGCAAAGGAGAGAGAACAGGCCATGAGGAAGATGCTCTCTGCCAGCCCACGCTATGGCATCCATCACAGTGACAGTCCTTGGCCACAGGCAACCTGGGTGGAGCATCCCTAGCACATAGCCCCAGCATGCTGGCATGTCTCCGCCTCTCTCCCCAGAACTTGCTGTAACCACTGTGCTGCCCCACCGTAATGTAGTTGCCTTACTCCTGCCTCACCATGTGCATTAATACTGTAGCTTCATCCTTCCTGTAGCTACATCCTTCCTGTAGCTTCATCCTTCACATGGGTAGTCTCTGGAAGACCACTATGGGCCAAGGTAGAGTAAGGGGCTGTGGATACATGGCTCTAAAGGCAGGAGATTAGGAAATCCACATGGCACCATGACAAGTATGAAACCTGGTTGACTATTGCCATGCTGCTACTCACCCTATCTCAGTAATCGGCCGGTGGGTCACTCATCCGAAACATTTTCCAAGGCACCTAAATCTAGTTTAGAAAACATGAGTTCTAGTCTAAAAATCTGACTCAGGCTCAGGCAGTTCAGCAAGGATTGAGCACAGCAGCCCTAGAGTTGTCGGTTCAGCCCCCTATCACGGCACAACATTGCTCAGCATGAACCATTGCCAGGTCTATAATTTCTACACTTACCTGTATCTCTAGAAGCATGGCTGCTTAAGAAAATAAGGACTTCATGATGTGACTGCCCAATTCATCCTGGTCTGCTTGTCCTGGGTTGTTCTAGCCTTTGACCTGCTCCATTACAGTTCAACCAAATGAGCTTCCCTGGTAGTTGTCTCCCATGCACATGCATTCACACATGTCTGCACCATGCAAGCTGCTTACGCCTGCTCTTCCAGTCATTGCTGTTCAAATTGCCCATTAGAAACACAGCTTGGCACAAAAACTAAAGAGATTGACAAAAACACATTCTGCTGCTCTTCCTGAAAAACTCTTGAACTCCTGAAAGTTGAACACATGAAAGCAATCTGAGGTTAGAGTGTAATACACAAACCACATAAAAGAGATAATTTAACATTAGACACATGTTACCAGAAGCAGGTTGAAACTAATAAAGGTTTTGCATTCAGGTCATAAAATACAGCACTTATATTGTCTTGTGAGGCGTCCCTATTTAGTGTACCTTGATGGGGGAATAACTACAAGTGTTCCAATGCCAATACAAGCTGAATAAAAAAGATGACCCTTCTCCTTCACCCTTTCCTCCTCCATGAGAGAGATGCTCACATCTGCAGGACTGTCTCTGAATGGTGAAATGCAATTCAGGTGAAAGACAGGTCAAAAATTTTTTTCTTATTTTGTATTCCTGTTCCAAATCTAACTAAAAGGCAGCACCAACAAGCTGAATCCATGCACTTCAGTAATCCTATAATACTCGTTTTTAGCACCAACATGATATGCCTTAAAAAACAGTGATCTAGTTGGAGCACTAGCAGGTAGAGTACATGGTCCCCAACACTGCCCACTGACTGTGCCTCTTTCATGGAGGGATGAACACAGATACAATCTTCCCAGTAGTACTAAAGAACCTGTGTGAGATTTCTCTTCTAATCCTGGGGGAAGCCACAGACAACCTAATGTTAGCAATTTCTGTTCATGGTTGACTACTGCAGGATTCAATCATGTTACGACTATTTTTACAGATCCCAAAGCTCAGCCTCTCACTGTAAGTCGGAAAAGACAACGAATTTGACATATTTCAAACAAGATGGAATGCTGAAATAGAGCTGAGTTGCACCTTTAAAAGTATGTTGACACAGGAACTGGGTTTACTTTGAAAGTTTGGTATGAAAGATCTACACAGCAAAATGCTAAATCCCTTTAGAGAACAGAGTTAAATAAAAGCAGATATTTATTTTCCTAACACCTTGTCAGCAAAATTCTCCTTCTTGGGCAAGATTTTTTTTTCTTTTGCAAAATTATTGTGCTAGTTTGCCAACGATGCTTTTCTACGAGCAACCGCCCAAGCAACGTATCTGCTTTCTCATCCTGCCTCTCCCAACACTTCAACACTCCCTCCTGCAGCCCAAGTAGAAAATTCTTTGCCTTGGGGCCCGCAATGAAACTCATACAAGTTACTGACAGAGAATACTCTAATGATGTAGAACCCACTTCCCTCTTTCATCTGTCTTCATGCCTTTTCTTTTTCATTTTTCTAAGTTCCTGACCCTGATTTTCAACTTCTGTTCCAGCTAGAGTCTGAGAAATGGATTTTATTTGAGATATTTCTACTGATGTGTTATAGACACAAACAAATCTATCAAGGGGCACTAAAAATAAAAAGATCTATCAAGTAAGAGTTAGGCTGAAAAAAATTACAGTGTGACCAATGGCCTAACTTCCCTCCTATTCCGAATAAAATGTTGAGCAAACACAACAATTCTACTGATTTTGTGGTCTGCCTTCAACTTACTCAGCCTTTTAAAGAAATACCTGGATGGATATGTGAATATTAATCAAAACATACTATCACTGAGAATGTTTATAGGACATTCTATAAACTGGGCTATCACCAAAGTTTACAGGAGAGGAGAGTCTGTTTCCTATTTTTAACTCTTTATTCACCAACCAAGAATAGCTGGAAGAATAGCAAAGATATCACATGCTGACCTTAATTAAGATGGTGATTCACCTTCTGCTCTCTGAATACAAACAGAACTGCTTGGAGCTGGAAGGCTTACATACAAAGAGAGTTTGGGTGAAGAGGTAAAAATTACCATGCAGGACCTCTTTTGAGGGAAACTATGAGGTTCCTGAAAGACATATTATCCCAGAGAACAAGCACAGTCATTCATCTGGTTTTGTTAGAAACCTGGAGAAATACAAGTAGAGAAGACATTGTGTTTGAAAGTCTGGAAGTCCCACGTTAACACATAACTTTACTCTGATCCTTATAAAAACAAAGTCTTCATCAATCTGATCTTCATCAATCTACCATATATTTATTTTAAAAATAAATTACAACATCCAGAAAACAGAAACAATTTATTTTATTCTTTCTCACCTCATTTTCTTGTTCCAGGTGAAATGCCGTTCCAGAATATCTCCAGAAAGAATGTTTGTCTTTTAAGATTTATTATAATATATTTTAGTATTATTTTTGCTTTGATTGGATCCTCACGAAGTTAATTTCAATAGCAATCTTTTTCTTGCCTAAGGAGACCCAGTATCGACAGTATATTGGAGAAGGGAAAATTTATTTCCAGTTTCATCATTGAGTTGCTCCAGAGATCTCCAACTGACCCAAAATAAAGGCGCTTCTTTAGGGATCAGGACATGTCTTAAAAGATATCATTAATGATATTTCTGCCATTGCTGCACAACTCTGTTAAATGTAATTATAATACACCCTATCTTGAATATCTATAAACTACTTATAAATAAAATATTTGGATCAGTTTACAGTCATGACAATAAATACCTTCAGATGAACTAACGAACTACATCTCTTATCACGTTCTTACCGCACCTTAGTTTAGTCAAGAGCATTTCTTTACCATATTGAAAGCTCCTGGATTTTGACTTTAAAATAGATTTCAAAACAAAAAGGATACAGAAGGGGACATGGATAATTTGGTGTACAGCCCAGGTTTTGCAATCCAAGAGCAAATGCTCTTACAACGGTGTAACAGGAATGGCATGGATGCCTGCCAGTGGGCTAAAGCATTTAACACAAACCCAGAAACTACAAACACCAAGTTCGCAGCTGATCCCCTCCAAAACTTTAGCACAGCACCTGCCCTAAGACAGCTTCCCCGTCAGTCTGGGGTACTCTTTTGGACTAACTTCTCTGAAGAGAGGATTGAGCATTTACAGCTGAATAATACTTACATGCATTAGGGATGAAAATCCCATGAAAAAATGTGCTTAAGAGGGTGAAATTAAACCTTGTCTAGAAAATCAGCAAGAAGACCCCACCACTGCTGTTGTACGGATGCTTCCCAAAACGGCCAAATGTGTGACCTCAATGATGAAAAGGCTGTATGCTGCCTTGAAGAGGGGTGTGTTCCCTCCTTAAGCATTGACAAAAATGACACTATATTTAGGATTTAGAGAGAAAAAGAACTATCCCTTAGAGTTCCCTTGGGGATGGGATTTCAAAAGCACATGTTTGCATGGACAATTGAGTAACCATACTTGTTCTGATTCCCCATAAAGGCCATAAGCCCTGTGTAGGTGTCAGAATGGAGTGGCTGGAGCAGTACCACAACCAGCACAGCCAAGTACTGGGTCTTTGTTCTGGGATCCTTTCACAGCTTGGATGGAGAAAAAGAAAGGAAAGATAGTTTATCCAATAAAAATGTGAAAAAGAGTCAACTTCAATCATAGCAGAGTATGAGTCTTATTAAGGAGCTTCTGGAGAAAGCATATTGACATGAAAGTAAGCAAAAAACAGCTTGAAATAAAATATTTCAGAACAAGGCTTCAACAAAATTTTCTTGCTTCATATCACCCTGGTGACAATATCTTTCTGTAGAAGGAAGCAAAGTGGCCTCTTTTTGGTAAACTCAAGCCTCAGAAATCAAAGCAGCCCCGTAGGGAAGTGGCAAAATCCACAGTTCTGGTTTGATTTGAAGACTTTTAAGTGGTCCTAGAGAAGCAGATCAGAAAGCAGTGTTTCTAAAATAGAAAGAACCCAGATCCAAGGCTCAGAGGTTTGATCACATTCAAAAAGTATTTGGATTCAACCCCAATTCAGTGAACACTGAAATGTGCCATGTCCATTTTGCTTTTAAAGGCTGGGGACAATTTCAGTCAGACTTTCTTCTTGTGGGGCATGCACATGACGGGCAGCAGAAAGGCAGACTTTCTTGCTGTGCCATTGCCAATGCCATTTCTGCCTAGTAGAAAACATTTCCTTAGAAAGGAAGGCAGAGTAATGGCCAAGGCTATAGGCCACTGCACGGTCTGCCTGATAGTTGAAACTGCAAGTTCAGACTTTGTTAAAGGGAACATCAGGGATAGGACCTGGCACCAGACACATGGTGGTTCTCTTCCTTGCTCTCCTTGGTGCATTCACAAATGTTGGTGGATCCTTATGACTTCAAGCCTTTGAGAAAAGGAGCCTGATGCTAACTATTAATTCAAAAACTCCTGCCCGGCCTCCTACAAAAGGCTGTGTGCTCATATGGGGATTGGACACATGAAGAAATGGTTTTAAAATTAGTATCTAGTCCCTAAGCCTTTCATATAATCAAACAAAATCTCACACACAAGTACTTCCACAAATTCCTGCTTTTACTATCTAATCCTACAATGAAGATGGAAAATGGAGTTTAGGATCCAGATCAGACAGCAGAATTTGTATCTGAAGGATTTTGTGTATCTAGATCATGAACAATTTGGAGTGAGAACTCTGATCTATAAAGTAACAAAGCCAGAGAGGACAGTCATGGTCATCTAGGTTTGACTTTTGAAAGTATGGCAGCAGTAAGGCTGCTCTGAAGGAATACCCTGCATGAATCAGAGTGCAACTGGTAGAAAAAGTATCCAATCTATTCTGCCAATGGCAGAATAAGTCACAGCCTTGACTTCTGCTCCAAGAATGATTTCCACTGTTAAAAGTTGAAGACTTATACATGGTGTGAACCCATCCAGCTTCTGACTACCAATTCTGACTACACTATTGCCCAAAGGAGCTTCTGTTTCTGAATTTCTTTTCCTTATATAGCATACTTGAACCACACTTTAGCTTTTCTTGACTTGCTGTTTGGTAAGCTAAGGAGATCGGCTCCACTCTAAGGCATGTTTTCCAATCCTTCAGTCATTCTTGTGGCTGTTCTCTGAAAGATATCCAGTTTTTCAACATCCTTCTTTAACTGTGGGTACCACAGCTGGATGGAGTGTTCCCAAAGCAGTTACACCAGCGCCAAACACAGCAGTAAAGTGATCCCTGGGTATATAAGCAGGGAATATCAAGTAGGCGTTAGAAAGGATCCAAGGACTGTTTTAGACCCTTTGGCCACAGCACTGGAGTGAGGAATGACATTCAGCCAATTATCCATTCAAACCCTCAATCCTTTCCCAGATTCCTATTTCTCAACACAGTTTATTCCATCTGGTACATAAATCTCAAAGTTTTAATTTCCTTTACCTGTAGCATCCTGAAAAGAAAAATTATTTGCTATTTCCATTCTATCAAGAGATCCAAACTATGCTAAACCAGCCTTTTTGTCATCTGCTAACATCAGCAGTATGGATTTAACCTCTCCTTCCAGTCACAGCCACTGCCACACCACTAAACTCTAAAAGCTCAACTATGTTACACACTTACACTTCAAACCTACTTACAAATCCCACTTTAAGATCTGTAACTGAAGCAGTTGTAATTCATGTACCATTTCCTATTTTATACTGTACCATTTAAGTCTATGAATGAATATGCATGGGAGCAAGTTAAAGGCCTATAAGAAGTTCTTATATCAACATTAATATAATAATCAATCAGGTATCATTTTTTTTTTTAATCCAACTGAGGTTGACCAAAGTTATTTTCCAAAAATCAATAGTAGATGCCTGTTCATGTGTTACATTGCTTTAGTATGTCATTCATTGCATGATTATCATTGAAATTCCTTGAATTAATTAATATTAATGTTAATTATTAATAATTATACCAATCTATTTAAAACATTGATCTAAAATTATATTTCTTTTGTCTCTACAACTTCCCCAGTGTTGTAGGGCTTATGAGATATCAAAATAAAAGACCTAGGGAGCTCTTCAGCTTTGTAACTCTACAATTAGGAGTTAGAAAAACCCAGTGATTTGCTTATGTAACTTTAGAACCTGATTGTTAACATACTTCCAAGCTCCAATGAAGTGAAAATTATTCCATTATCCAGAGAAAACATTCATCTTTTGTTTATTCACAAGATAAAAAGAAGGCTCTTTTTGTGCCACTATCGCAATTCTATCAAAACTAGTCAACCAATAGAACTCCGATGGATTATTCAGTTTAAACTCAATTATTTTCTTTATTTATCCAATTTTCTAAGCGACAATGCCCTAATCAGACTTTCTGTGGGGCACCAGAATTGAATTCTAATTCTACATTTGTGGGAAAAGGAGCAGAGGCACTTTTCATGCTCATTCAAGCAAGGAATCCAAGCACTCTGGAAAGATCTGGTGCACACTTTTTCCAGGCCACAATTCTGCTGTAAGCATTCCCATCTTTTCTTACTTTCTAAAACATAGGTCACCTTCTGCCTCACTGAAGGCAGACTTGCTCTGCACTGGCTTGACTGCTGCTTCTCTGATAACCTGGACTTCAGATGAACAGCAGGTAGCGACTGAAGGACATGCTCTTTCAGAACTGTTAAATCTGCTATTTTACTGAAGGTCATTTTCTACCCATCTGCAGGCAAGCACAGCCCAATTGGCTGGTGCATTAGAATAAACAGATGCTATCAGCACCAGCAACAAATTATCTTCTGAGGCTTTGTAATTTCTAGAGAGTAGCACGTTGTGGCAAGTCAATTTACATTCAGGATGGAAAAGGAGTGAAACAGAGGTTATATTGGCATTAACAAGTAATTCAGCACAAAGGAAAAGGAACAGTAAATAGAAGCTGGACAACTAGACTGTGAAAGAAGGTACTATCTGTCCACCCCTACCACTCCCAGTTAGGTACACAGCAAAACATATGTGGACATACAGAAGTTTTGCACCTAAAAAGAATTTGTTTTCTATGCTTACACATTCTCTGGTAAAAACCCAGAGAGAGTATGCACATATGCATGTAAATGCTCTGGGAAATGCAACTACTCACATGAAAACACTTCCTTGCACCAGGACTTGGAGGTGTGCTGCAGTCAGCAGCTGGAGGGGGGGAACCCACTGCTTGTTTGCTGTTTCCAAGAGAGCACTTTTCTACAGCCGAGATCCTAGTCCCAAAACCAGAGCAGTGGCATAACTGAATTCAGGAATCCTTTCACTGTTTCTCTGCAAGAGGGCAAGAGCACATCTCCCTGTATATTTTCAGATGCACAAATCTTTTAGCCTATAGTATTATGCATATGTACCTGCACATAAATCGGCAGAATCAGCTGAAAGACACAGAACTTTGTAATAAAATGAGGAATGGAGCCCCATGCTCCTAAACCCCAACTTGGGGTCCCAGTGAACAAGAATTACTTTGCTTTTTTGACCCAGGCCGTGTCTCTTGTACATTCAGACACAGTGCACATGCCTGTTTGTGTGCGACCAGCCTATATTTCTGAAGTTTATGTGGTATACCTAGTCAAGGTACCCATTAAAGGCAAGTCCTCTACTTTTGTTTTTAGCCATTATGTCTCTCCGCCTATTTCACTTTAGTAGCGAAAGTTGGCACTGCTTTTTCATAACATTTCCCTCGGTATTTTAAGAAGAATTCTTATTTCTGATTGGGACTGGGGAGCAACAAAACCATCTGCTGCAATCTTATTTGCAGAAGATACCAGATATCCATTTCAAATCTAGACTGGCTTTACTATCATGGTGAAATATGCTATTTCAGCATTCCTGTGTCAGAATGGAAAGACAAATTTTCCACATAACTGCATGCAGGCGGCTGTTTGTGTGCCCTGGGATCTACCTCTCTTCCCATGCAGGCTGGCAAAAATGTTTATACAAGCACCCTGGGGCTTTAGCCATGTCTTTTTCTACCGCTGTCAAGAAAATATCTGCAGATATTGATGAGTTTTGATGCTTCACTCACATCAGTCCAGAGCTGCCTGCACAATCTGGCATTAGTTTTCATTTCCCCCGCCCAAAAAGGAAACTCATCTTACCAGACCTAAAAGACTTCAGTACAAATATGGGTGGGTAAGCCATGGATGCAACTCGAAGATATAGAAATTCCTTTAATTTTTCTATAACATCACATACCGTTTTTACTTTAGAGGAATACACAAGAGTTAGGCCTCAGTGACCTTTGCAGGCTCCATTAGAGACCAAAAAAGTTTAGAAAACTCCAGCCATTTGCACAGCATTTTGAACATTACTCGGTGTTCTCTGCCTATTCTTCTCTTTTCTGATATAACTTTTGATCAGCCACGTGACTGCAAGGTTCACAAGGAAGCTGTCTCAGTTGGTCTTTGTCACAAACCCAAGAAACTTTACACATGAGGCAGTTCAGCAGCTCAGGTTCAAGACAGGACCATCATCTTCAGGTACCTATGAGTTTCCACCTGCTGTCCTGATTCATCATTTTCCTTACCTGCCAGAGCATGCTGAAACTTCCACTGCAATCCTTTGCCTAGTGTTCAGTGAAAATCTTTTAGAGGATGTCTTTTAGACCAAGGGTATCAATGGAGCCAGACCAACCCTTTCTATAAATGATTCAAGGGATTTCTTGTGCCTTTCCCTTTCCCCTACTAAATAGCCAATTAGAATAAAGAAATATGTTCAATAAGATGACTCAAAACTAAGAGTTCTCAACCATTTCAAGTCAGTAGCTTTTCAAATTCTAGGGCAGCTATTCATGTGCAGCTGAAAACAGGTAGTACAAATCTAGATTATTCTATGACAAGCCTGTTTGATGTCTCCTTTCCAAAGGCGACAGTACAGTTCTATGTGAACTGTACAAGCAAAATCAGGTTGGTGATTCTATGATTTAAACATTCAATATTAGAAATAAAAGAATCCAGTCTCTTGTCTCATTTACATGCCTTTGGACTGCTATCAAACCTGGGGTGCAGCACCTCATCTTTTCAGAGTAATGTTTACAATATTCTGCTATTCCCCTCTCAAACACTGTTGAGGTTCCTTGATTTTCAAATCAGGGGCAGTACTTTTTCTTTCTCTCTCCTAATACCTGTTTATACTTTCAGGATATCCAGGTGAAAAGGCCTGCTTTCAAGGGGCAGATCTATTGATTTTATTATAGGCAAACCACTATATGTCTAAACATTTCAAATGATGCTGAAAAAAAAATCTCATCAGAGGAAGAGTCCAAATATTCTCCCAAGAAAACTGGGCTAGCACACTTAAAGCACAGAAGTTTCCATAGCCAAAGCCATCCACATCTGGATGCTTTTAACATAGTCAGCATGGCCAGACACCCACTTGTATCTGGGTCTTGTGCAATTCCAGCATGAAACTCAAACTTACACCATGAATCCAGAAGAAGCAGCCAAACAGTTTGCCATCACACCCTTTTTTATAAATCTTGAGTCCTAGAGAACTGCTTCCAGCTCTAGGGTTTGGAATAACTTGTTGTCGGACCAAAGCTGTCATCTCCAAACCAAGTTCCGTATCCTGGCTGAGTTAGCTGGAGTTAAATCAGCATAAAACTAAAATAGCACAATGGAAAGTCAGGCCTACTGTTAAGTCATACTTCTATTTTTATCTGGCAAAGCATTTAAACATGTGGTTGAGATCCACAGAACTTAAGCATATGCTTAAAGTTAGTGCTGTGTTTACTTGCATTGTTACGTCAGGGCTTATAAATCAACTGATTTTGTAAATCTGGCTGAAATTTTGTGATTTTTAAAAGAAAACACACACTGCTGATAATCACATATGGAAAGGGATCCATAGGCTCAGGATGCAGAAAACTGAAGATCAAGCAGGAAAAGCTGAGTAGTTGCAGTTGGGTCAAAAGCACACACAAACCTAGAGAAAGGAAAAGGAGTATTTCAAAGAGAACTGTGAGATGGCACAAAGCAAGCAATATAGAGTTAAGCAGTTTCAACCTTAGTAGAAAAGGGACATAAAAATGGTGGGGAAGGTAAGACCAAGCTTTATATAGCCAAGCAGCTTAACTGCAATACTGTCCAAAAGCAGATATTTAAGAGACACACAGTGCAGGCCATGAAGAGAATGGTAACAGACTTCCAGTTTCTGGGCATCAACAACTTAAAAACTTGAGGCAATATCCAAGCCCACACAGGCCATTGTGTTTAGTAGCTTCTGATGAATGAATCCTACAGGATTTTGGCTGAACCTATCTTAACTTTATTTCATTCTGCCATTTCCAGTATTCGTCATCACTTCCACAATATAATAATGAAAAAGTACTCCATTTATTCTATGCTACTATCCTTTTAGTTTCTTTAGAACCCCTAGATCTTGTATTACAAGGAGGAGGGAATAATCGGTTCCCATTCACCTCTTTCATATCAATCATGATTTTGAGCCTCTGTCACATTCTTCTTCAGTTTTCAAGCCTGAGGAGCACTACTTTATTTAGACTTCTCCATTCAAAAAACAAAAAAAAACCCACAAAAAAAGCAAGACATTTCACATCTCTTGCTACTCTTGCTGCTCTTTTCTATGTCTTCTATGTCTTTTCTACTTCTAATACATCTTTTTGAAAATGGGTAAGCAGCCCTGCTGGCAGCAGCCAAGATGCAGGAGCACTACAGGAAGATCAACATCTCTGTCTCTCTCCTGTATAAACTGCAGTGCATAAGCTGTTTATTTTGTTACCAGTTATTTCAAATAACTCCAAAAACTTCTCTTTGTCATTTACAGGACTTCCAATGTTGGTCTGATATTTCTGGAAAATCATCAACAATGATTGATTAATCATTTGCCTGAATATAGAAACCATAATAAACATAACTGCTTGGAGAAGTGAATGGTCAAGATTATTTTCCCCTGTATTATTTGTGTTTTTCAACATTGACTTTTGTCTGCTACTGTACTGCACAGGCTCTCAAGACCCTTCTGCAAAGAACCAAAAAGCTTTAGTTATCACTGTCACAGTGATTTTTTGGCATGAACAAGCTCCCTCCCCTCCCCTTACTATTAAATCTTTTTTCCAGGTAGGACTTATGATGAACACAGCTCCCCCTACCCCAGAAGCTCTATAAGGTGTGACACTCCCCCAGGGGATCACTATAAGCAGCATGAACATTTTCCATTGTGAAAATTGGCTAATTATAGTTATCCTTTTCTTTGTACATTGGCGAGACCTTTTCAAAATCCATTCAAAACCTCAAGTACAGTATATTAAGTGTCACATGCTTCTCTAGATGATTATTCATTCCTTTGAAGAAATCCAGGGTTTGCGGTGCATGCCTTTAATTTGCAAAGGCCGTGTTAACACATCCACAATATATCGTATTTATGTATACTGCCACTAAATCTGTTGTAATTTTCTCTCAGTTTTTCCTGGTACAAAAGCCAGACCGGAGTAGTCTGTAGGGTTTTTGCAATCCCTGCTGGGACCATTTTTAAGATTGGTGTCACATTATTTACCTCTTCTGGGATCAAGGCTGACTGAACCCAAAACTTAAATGCCAGAGTAATTTAAAACATTCAAGTGAATATCATTTGTCCTGGTGATTAGTTATTGTTCATTTAATTGATCTGTTTTACAAGCTTTTCTGTTAACAGTTCAATAAGAGGCTATTCCTTAAGCTCAAGCCTTGGAGAACTTCCTATTTGCTATGCAGCCAGTGCCTTCTGCTATCTGCTGTACAGTGGTCTTACTGACCTCGATTGCTCCATTCACACCTCAGTTATTTGCTGAACCCACCATCTGCAGGCAGACAGCCAGCTCCTGTTGCATTTGGAAAAGCTTTTGTTATTAGTTTTCATGTCTTCTGTGAGTCACTCCTCAAACTATTTTAGTTTGTGTTGTTATAGTTTAACATTCAACTTGTGAGAAATTATATTCCTCTCTTTTTGCCTTGTTTAGGCATGATTTCCACTTTTTAAAGGACATCTTTTTATTTCTGATAATCCCTCTTACTCCACTGATTAATTGTAGTAACTTTTGAGGGGGTTAGTCATATTCTGGGAACTGACAAGATATGTTTTCTCCAATTTACAGGGATGCTACTTACACTCTTAGCCCTTTTACCTGCTCCTTTAATGTTATTTAAACTGGTTTTTAAAGAAAAACATTGTCATGGTCTTTGGAATTTTCTTAATGTTCTTATTCCTGCAAAAGTATTGAATTCAACTATGCAATGATCACTACAGACAAGCAACTCTTCAGTGCAACAGCTACAGATTAACAAAGTCTTAGTTAAAAGTGTCTTTTCCTTTTTATTAGTCTGTTTAAAAATGTTGACTAACATTTGTTCTTTATATCCTAACTAGGACAAATCTTCTCCAGTCTCTTTTCTAATATACTTTCTGTTGCCTCTGATCTTAGTAGTTCATGGATATTATCACTGCCATGGTCAGCTGCTAAAAAGAGTAAACTTATAATGTTTTTCTTGATTTGGCATGGCAACTTGCAAACACAGAGAGTGGGTGGTAAATGATGATACAGATAACTGATTTATCTTATTGGACTCTGATTTCCAACACACTATGAGTCACTCCTCCAACGGCAAAAACTATTCTTGTCATTTCTACATAAGTATCCTGGTAGTACAGCTTTGCACTGATGAGCTTCATTCAGTAAGATATCTGGGAGGCCAGTTCATTAAAATTCACCCATCCTCACTTTGTATATGTTTAATATTTATAGAAAAGCACAGATACTTTTGGTCCTGGTCTAGCTGCCTGTCTGTGTGTGGCTTCTTTAACTGTGAGTTTGCTTAGACTCTTCTGTTTTATTTACAAACTGAACCTTTACCGGTGGGTGTCATATCCTGCCATGAGGGCTCAGAGCTTTTTGTGCTGGGGAACTTGTCATCAGGGTGAGTGTGGTGGTCTCCAGGTCCTCATCTCAAATAATTTTAAAAAAATCCCCCAGTTTTCATCCCCAGTGCCAGTAGCCTGGTTGCCTCCATTTCAGAAGAGACTATCCCTCCCATTCATTCTTAGCTTCTCTGCTGTTTCTAAGAAGAAGTCTTCTTCCCACATCACTTCCTCAGACACACATTGCATCTCTGCTTGTCCAGGAGAAGTATTTCCTGAATGCTGTAACGGGATTCCTGTTCTTTACCATCCTCTCCTATCAAAATGTTGTGCTTTGCCTCCTGGAGTTCCCCCTTACATTTTTTTCTTGGTGCTCATATAACCATGACCAGACATGATGCATGACAAAGGTCACCAGCTCCTTTAGTAGAAAGGAGCTCTCAAAGGTTGCCCAGACACCACAAGATACAAAGACTCCAGAGCTTAGGCAAACAACCACATGCTCCTTCCTGGGCTTGTAGTCCCAGTTATCAATCCCACACAGCACCACAGCCTGCCTCTTCCTACTCAGTGGGACTGTTGTACTTTCGCCATGTGTCTTGCTTAAGTGGATACTCAAAATCGCCTTCCGGCAAGAGAGAGGGGTCACATAAACAGTATCTTCTGCACTCATGTTTACTCATTCAGTCTGAAACACAGTTTTGTGATTTCCCTTATTGTCTCCTAATTCAAGCATCAGCAGCAAATCAAGCCAACTCTCCCAAACAAATCTCTTCTAAAAGTTCATAGTACATTCAGCACCCAGAAAACAGCTTCTTTTACTGCATATCTAAAACCAGCACAAAACCAGGAGAACACATGTTTGCCAGAGAGAAAATCTGGTGCTTATACTTCCTATTAGCAGATCCCTTACTCTCCTGTGTTTTGGAAAGTTCTCTTCTATTTAGAAACCAATTTTTTGGGGAACACAGTTGTGGTTTTCACATTTATTTTGTTTTCTAAAGACTGACCCTGGATTTAATTTGCAGAGCCCACATGTTATAGAACAAATCAGGGAGTCTGGCACAGAGACAGACGGTACCTTCACCCCTTGGACAATTAAACATGAAATGTAAAACCTGGCAAGTCTTTCATTTAATCCTCTTTGCACCCCTTAGCCCCCTGCCAAAGATCAGAAATCCTTCCCCTCTTAAAAAGGATAAAGGATTTCAGAACACATCAACTCCTCCCTCCAGCCCTCAATACTGACAGTTTTATCTCTATACACAAAGCTTCTCCCCTTTTCTCCAGCTTGGCAACAAAACCCAAGCTCAATGAATATTTTATATGTGTGTGGTTAATGGAGCATTCTGGCTCCAGTCCATTAGGAACCTTACGCAACGGTGTATTAACTGCTTCTCAATGTAACATTTTGAGTCTGTCTAAAAGGGATGTGTTTGCCAGTTGAGCCAACACACTATTATTGTCTTATCAGCCGAGTTCCGGTCTTCGGTTGAAGAGCAGAGTCCCTGCCACAGCAATTTGTCACCATTGTGCTCCCAGCAGCAACCTGAGAAGATTAGCCCAGCTCTAAGCAATATTTTTCCACTCTGTATTTTGAGGTCTGTATCTTCTGTTGGGTGGGGAATGCCTGCAGTCCTTCCCCTTCAAAGATATACACAGGGATAAGCAATCACATCACAGAGTAACACAAGGTTAAATAGTTGAGATCTCTAATTTTGCTGGAAACCAGGCTTCCATGTTCTTTCATCAGCTCTGAAATTTAGGCCTTAAAATCCACTTGATTGAAAAATTGATAGCAGAATGATAACATTTGACAAAGTACTTATCACCTTCTAACTTTAAGAAACCTTCTCTGCTCCTCTGGGCCATCACAGGCCGAACACCACCTCCATCAAAATCAGCACAAAGTCATCTCAACAGACTGCTGAGCACAGATCACATCCACAGTAAATGGTAAAAATGGTAAAAAAAAACAAAACAAAAAATCCAAAAAATCCCCGCTGCTGGATTTCTCAGGTGAAGGTCCCTGTGAGAGTTAGGGGTCCAGATCTCAATGCTCACCTAAGACTTCCCGAGAGTTTGTGGGTAGCACAGGAGCTTCCAAAGTGTGAATCATCCCAACCTAAGGCAGATGTCTAGAATGGGTAAGACGAATGGCATGGGCTGTTTATCACTCCTCACCGACCAAAGAGAGAGCCTAGATGACAATCTTAGATTTCATGTCTAAGCTTTAGATAACTAAAATCAGGCAAGATAATGCCCAGCCCCTAGGTTTGCAGACTCATTACCAGATGAGCCACAGACCCTGACAGACTTAGGGCAGAAAACAACAAGATAAAGTGCTGATGTGAAACAACTGATCTCATTCCTTCCCTGCCCAAAAGCAGAGTTTGTCTCAGGTAAAGCTCATCCTTTGCTCTCACATCATTGCTTAAGCACAGTGGAAGAAATGGAATACTGTTGTTTCACTTTGCAGGACCCCACAATCCTTTCTACAACATCTGTATGAGGGACTTGGGTATTACAGGTCAGTAAGCAAGGCCCATAGGAAGCAGGGAGAGACTGTTGGCCAAAAAACTAGATGAGAAGAAGGCTTTCAATAGGTAGGGATCATCCTGGGACAAACAGTGCCTTGTCACCTAGTAATACCTGCACACCCATGACTTACCCCAAATGGGCAGTTGTGGAATGGTCTGGAGCTGAAGGATGTGGGGACGGGTCTCAAAGACACACGATTAATGGAAGCTCTGCGCAAACTTTGAGGAAATTTTCTATTGCTAAGATCTGGGAGAAAAAGCAATAGTTTCTCAAAGAGCACAGACAGGATCACCAGATCTTATATCACATTTGAGAAAGGACAGGCACTGTAGAAATATAATCAAAAGCCATAAATCTGACTGACCAGAAGCTCAACTGCTCTGAATGCAGCTCAGAAATCAGGTTGTTTCTTTGTCCTAGAGGCACATGCGGTAAATCAGTCATTCTACCAGTAGGCAATCCAGTTACCAGCCCTCTTCTTCCTCCCAGATCCCTCAGCTCCCCTCAACATTCCACCCTCCCCTTCAGAGCTATCATCAATGGAAAGTTTTGAGAATTAGCTGAAAACAACCAAAGTGCCTAATTGACTGAAGAAGGGAAATGGCAACTTCCATCATCTCCAAAAGCTGCACCTTTCTCCTACTCATCTCAAAGCTGAATAAAGGAATTAAAAACATAGCCTGGGGCAGCCAGCAGAGATTTACAAGAGGCAGACATTAGTTCTCACTCTAAAGGCTGGGTGTGTTCCTGTGAGCCAGAAGAAGCAAACACAGAAAAAGGGAGCAGAATCATACAGAGTCCTTGCATTTGAAGAGGAGGAAGGAAAAAAAAAATCAACAACCTTTAAATCCTTCCTAATAAAACAAAGATCATCCTGGCAACATGAAATGCTACCCTACTTTGTTTATTTATCGACACAAAGAAAGAAGCAAGTTGGCACTTCAGAGGGTATTAAATGCTGGTTTTTTGCTGACTGAATGACCTCAGCTGAAATATTTTCCATGACAAGAGCCCAGAAGACGCTGGCACAGTGTCAGACAATAAGATTTTCAGAGTGTATTTACATTCTATCCATGGCCCCAGGCTGTTCCAAACCCATAGGCAGGTGCTGCCTTTATCTGTTCTTTGCTCACCTGGCTCCCTAGCAAAATGTTCTGAGGCCTGAGGTTCAGGTACTTTCACTGGTTGCTGCCTGGTGCTTAGAAAGCTCCAGAGACATCTGGGATCCTGTCAAATTCAGTTGTCCCTCAAAGCTGACCAGTGTGAGTAAGGAGTCTTATCCAACAAGCGGAGGGGAAACAGTGGTGATGCAATGGTAAAAGACAACTAAAAGCCAGGTAAATTCATGTTGAGAAAAGATACACTTTTTAAAAGAGGGAGAAGGTGATTCTTTCAGGGATACACTGCATTCTCTATCACTTGGGATCTTTAAGCTAAGTCTGGATACCTCTCTAAGAAGAAACACTGAAGATCCTGCAGAAGACCAGAGGAGAAGGTCACAGTTACAACTTCCACCCTTGAAACCTGTGCAGGACAATATTCCATTGTCAAGCAGGGGACGCTCACTAACCCACATCCCTACAGCAGTGGACAGAAGGGAGGGAGTCACGCTAAGCCACAAAGAACCACAGAGTTGTGTCTTCTAGCTCCATGTCACAAATTCCCTATATCACAGGCTTCCAGCTACATGTTCTCCCACAGACCAGCTCCTGACCTGGATTTCAGCAAAACGATCTGTTCCATCCCTGCGGTGGAAACAGCCTCCTCTTTGCTCAGTTTAATTTGGCTTCTAGCGCAAAACTCTTCTTTCTTGAGTAATAAGCCTCCAGGAGATGCTGTGAGAGGATACGCCCTTAATACCATGCAACCAGGAAGAATGATAATTGCACTTTTAACAGCACTATGTACAAGGCAGCCACCAAAGCAGAGGAAGCATGAATTAAAGCAGGATGAAAAGGAGGGGCTTTACCATCTACCTAATAAGGTATTATTCATGCTTTTGGAAAGTTTCCTCCCACGGAGATAAAGAGAGACATAATGGGTAGTCAGAAGCAACTGCCTCTGGAAAAGGAAAGGCCTGCCTGCCATCTCACATCTCCATTGTCATGCTGGACTCACCTTCCCAGCCTTCAGCTCCCCTCCCTTTCCTATCTTCTTGCCATGTGTCCTTGCTTAACCCCTTTCATACCCAACTCAGCTCCCCCTGCTCATGTTCATGGCTCAGGTGTGGCCCACTCACGCATGCCTTCACACCAGTTGCCTTCAGTCCCACCACGTTCACTCGACAAAGGAAAATGTCTTTTTTCCTTTCTTCTTCACTTTATTTCATTCCTGTCTTCCCTGCAAAGTTCTTCAACTCAAATTCACTCCAGGCCTACTGTGTGCAAGTCATGTTCCCTTTCACATCCCTCCTCCAACCAACACCTACGAACTCACTAATGCCAGCCCTCATCAGATAGCACGCAGACATCTGCTAATTGTGATTGTAACTATATTTCTGTATTTGCCTGGCCTCACTTTTCACCCAGGAAACAAAAATGTGACCTTGCCTTCCAACAGATTTATCATAATAAACTTTCACTCAGGAGCCCAAAATGATGCGAGTTTTAAACATCTTCCCAAGACTAAATTAACCACTGCTCACTTGCATAATCTGTCACTGTCCTTTTCAATCCTGTCCAATTCGGCATCATAATTTGTAAGTATCTTGTAGCCTCTGCTACTTCTGAAGCTGCTTCTGTGCTTGATAATGGAGCTGTACAGGACTTCCCATGCTGGGAAGTGTGCCTCCAGGAAGCCTTTCCTGCCAGGCAGAAAACCAAACAAAATCTCTTTATCCATCAAGATAATATTTCATAAAACTTTTAGGTGCATGCAGATGGACACTTAGTGGGAATTTCGAAGGATCCTGATAAAGTTAGGCAATTCAGCCCCATGTAAGTTACAGCAAATTGGGTATCCAATGAGCTAAAGCCCTGTGAAAGCTCTGTATGCATCTTCAGGAAGGGACCTTAAAGATCATCCAGTTCCAGCCCCCCTGCCATGGGCAGGGACATCTTCCAGTAGACCAGGTTGCTCAGAGCCCCATCCAGCCTGGCTTTGAACAACACTTTCAAGGATGGGGCAGCCACGGCTTCTCTGGGCAACCTGTGCCAGTGCCACAACATCCTCACTGTGAAAACTTTTTTACTATTATCTAATCTAAATCTACCCCCTTTCAGTTTAATGCTATTCCCCTTGGCCTGTCCTCACATGCCTTTGTAAAAAGCCCTTCTCCACATTTCTTGTAGCCCCCCTTTAGGTACTGGAAAGCTGCTTTAAGGTCCCCCAGAAGCCTTCTCTTCTCCAGGCTGAACAACCCCAACTCTCTCAGCCTGTCTTCATAGGAGAGGTACTCCAGCCCTCTGAGCATCTTTGTGGCCGTCCTCTGGACATGCTCCATCAGCACGACATCCTTCTTATTTTGGGGGCCCCAAAGTGGAACACAGCGCTCCAGATGGGGTGTTCATGAGAGCAGAGTAGAGGGGCAGGATCACCTCCTTCGACCTGCTGGTCACGCTCCTTTTGATGCAGCCCAGGATA
>JANHGB010029523.1:0-88590 GCA_026283785.1 Coracopsis vasa
GTGAGGTCTCACGAGAGCAGAGTAGAGGGGCAGGATCACCTCCTTCGACCTGCTGGTCACGCTGCTTTTGATGCAGCCCAGGACACGGTTGGTTTCTGGGCTGCGAGTGCACACTGCCAGGAAGTGTAAAGCCTTCCCAAGGTGGGAACGAGCTAGTTGGCACCAAGCAGACAGTGCAGGTGCTGGCTGCTCAGCCCTGGAAACTCCATGAGAAGCAGTGAGGCAGAGCTTTTGGTAATTTTTTAGCTCTGACATCTTTGCTGTCCTGCTGATGGCAAGAACAATATGGGATCATGAAGAAGCACCTTCTGCCCTGTTCAAGCTGCCACTGTAACACAGAAAGCAGTGGTTTTCCAAAAAAATCAGCAGAGAAAAACACATTTCCCATCCACAAGCCAAAAGTGTAAATTATCTTGTCTCAAGCTCTTAATCTGAAAAAAAAAACCCAAAACAAACCCCCACAAAAAATCTCCTTTAAGGAAGACACCTAAAATCCATCTAGATGGCTGAGGGAAGGCACACTTCCGTAAGCAATCACAAGCATGGATCTATGCAGGCAATACTAAGCAATTTCAATAATATCAGCTCTGCCTCCAAGAGAATTGAATGCATAGTGTGAGATTACAGTACAGAGCCGTTATTCAGCTGTTGCTGAGGCATGGGGAGAGACTACTGTTATTATGCATTTGAATTACAGGGCATGAAGATTAATGATGTGCAAATTAGCAGCATTCTGCTACAAGTAATTTTTGCTTTCATACACCTCTATCATTCCTGAATGCCAACATCCGTTTACTTTATAATGTTCAAATGGTATATTAAATACCAAATTAGATATTGACTCATCTAATTTTCCGTGATGAAATGCATCTAATACAGAGAAAGTTTGTGGTTCTGTGAACTTCTGCTGCCCCTTTGTCAGCAATTGTTATCAGATAACATTCAGAACATGCAGCTTTATTTAAATTGCAGAGTTTCATGACTATCTAGTATTATTTAGCTTTTCAATTAGAGACAAGTATTAACTCTGTCTGCAGGTTGGTCTCCCGTCCTGGTAGTTCTTACCATTTCATTATCATATCAACATCTTCTATGATTGCTGCATTCCTTAAAGCAAATGGATTTTTTCCTGGGGGATAGATAAAGACAATTACTGCTTTAACTGTCACAATGCAGTATTCTGCTGCCAGGCATTTTTTACCTTGTACTGCAGCTAAGACGTGTCAGCAGTTGCCTTCTTTCCTCTCCTTTGATTAAGTTGTTTATGACAAACAAAAAACAACATTTTCTCATTAATGCAACTGTTTCTTCCTTTTTTTTCTCTCTCTTTTTACTTCTAATGCCAGGCCAGAGAGTGTATGTCCATGTACGGTGTTTGAAAATCCCTGAGGTTTTGATTCCGGCTTTCCTACATAGAGAATTATGCTGTTATCTGAAAAGAACAATTAATTTCACTGGGGCTACATAGGCATAAGGACTACTGACCTCAGGTAGAGGTTACCAGATCTGCTTCCTTACACTACTAGACTTAAACCAAATAATATTAGTTAGCTGCTGCTCATAATGAAAAAGGAAAAGGAAAAAAAAAGAAAGCTTTAGATGTTAGTGTGTTTCCCACAGTTCTTCTGTTCCTTTGAACAGTTTTTTACCCTGCTCTGCTCTCTGTGACCAAGTTTACCTGGGGTGCAGGCAGTGAGCAAGCCCCTTTTAGCACTGCCTTGCTCTGGATGCTCCGAGCCTGCTGCCAAGCATCAATCCCATTCCCTAGAGTCTTTGGGTTTGACAGCTTTAGAAGATGCTGTGCTGGCACAAAAGCTCAGCCACTTTCCCGGAGGAATTAGTTTGGTTTTTTGCCCCTCAGAGGGTTGTGTGATGGCTCTTTTAATTTCCTTTGCCTCTGCTCTCTCTGATCCTAATGCTCACTCATCTCATACAAATCCTGTACCTGGTCACTTGGACCCTGGCTGGGTTTCTGCCAGCTACTTCTCGGTACCTGCCTGGCCATTCCTTTGGTGTCAGGAGCTGGTGAGCTCAGGGATGGGGCTGCACCCCCTTGAGCTGCCCGTAACAGATGGGAGCCCCAGAAAGCAAAACGCCAGGGAGCAATCTGGGTGCTCTGCCCATCAGCCCACCCAGGGCTGAAAGAGGGCTTAGGTAAGGTGGGATTTGAAATATCAAAGTAGTTTTCCATGAATTATGGCAGGAGTCAAAGCATTGAGACGCTGACCTAAAATGTGCCTGGGCCAGCTCTTCAATGACTTGAGACAATGACTATCAAAAGGCTCTGACCAAGTTTAAAAATCTCCTTCACCCCAGCTGTCTGTGGGTAGTGCAGCTTTTAAAACGGCTTGGAGTCACTTAAAAGTCACACTACCCAAAGACAGTGCTGGAGAAAGATCATACCTCCTGATATTTCTTTTTAAGCACTAGACATAAGACTATCATCAAGGTAGGAAAGTGTTAACTGGAGGAAATATGGAAAATACTGAAAGCAATTTCTTAATGAAAGTTAATTTAGACTGTATATAATCAGGGAGATCTACCTGAGACACTGAATCACATATGATATTGAACTGAAAGAATACATTTTAAAGGCATGACCCAGATTTAGTACTTTTTAACTTTATGGAATGCAAGAAATTTGAATTTACTGTCCTGGCTATAGTTAGTTCTCTGCTAAATGATCTGCTGAAGAAGGAAATGTTTGCCATTCTCAAGAAATACTGTTGCCAGAAGTTCTAGAAAGAGTAAACCTTGACATGCACCCACCAGTGTTCATGCCCTCACATGATGCTTTAGTAGGTTTTAAAAAAAAGTTGGGCATAAATTAGAAAAAATAAGACATATTTAAGATCACATGAGATAAAACAGTGCAATTATCATCCTTCCAAGTCTTTGTGGATCATTTAGGTCAGGCAGATTATCTATTAAAATGTGTTATAAGAATCGTTAATCGCCAGTTGCCAGTTTAAAATCTTATTTGTGATGTCTGTGATGATCTGAACTACTCTTTGTTTCTCAGTGTATGTTTAACTTAGAGTGGCTATAACGTGCTGCAGCTGTTTGTACGGTATGAAAAGGTGTGGAATGATGGCTGAAAATGTATGCATCTTCTGAATTCATCAGCAAAGAGTATAATATCATTAAGTTGCTTGCAAAAAAACCCAAGGAAATAAAACTCACAAGAAGCATGTTTCCTCCAGTGACCTGCTGGACAAACTTTGCTTCCTTTGGTTTTCACATGAGGTTGGATGCCCGAGGATTGCCATACTGCCTATTAATCTGAAAATAAGCAGCAGCTGGCTGGCAGTCAGGAGGCATAATTCAGTACTTGAAGAATTTAATTCCTGCTGCTTCTTTTCGTTTAGTCTGGCATATGCATAGTATTTAAAATGGCTACAGGCTGCTTGGTAAAATATGACATTCCCTTCATCAGCAAATGTTGGGCTGTTAGAGGTGTGTCTTCTAGTGTCAATAATGGAAACTCATTTTTGTTACTGCTGCATATCTGCTTGGCCCTGTGGGACCAAAACAGCTGAAGAAAGTAAGTTACACACCGTATCTATGAGGTTTAATCTCAACTTAATAATGAGTGGCTGGCTGCAAGGTAGAATTAGTTTTATAAGTAGTACAATCTTTACCTGTAATCAGATTCCAGAGCAGGAATCTGGTTATAACCTTTATCCAGTCATGATGATATACAAAACCTTGGCTATTGGGTAAGACTAGATAGAAAACAGACCGTGGTGGTCAGGGGTAGGGTTGCTATTATGGAAGATGTTGGGATGCGCCTTGGTCTTGTATGTTTCTTTTTAAAATAACTTTTAAAATGTGTCTGATAAAGCCTGACAGCCAGACCTGGCAGTTTCCTAAGAAGAGGTGATAATCTCTTCAAGGTGTTGTACATACATCTGTGCAGAAGAGAACAGATAGTGCCTCGTACCAGTCAGACCTGTAGGATCTAAAGTCAAAAGCGTGCCACTTCAGCAGCTCTCCAGAGAAGCCAAGCAGCTTCTCTTGAATTAGGGAACATGACTGAGATACTGTTTTTCCATTATGTTTGAGTTAGTTTTGAGTATATACGTCAGCATTTTTGAATGCTTCAGAAGGAACTGTGCTTGTGGAGATATTTTTGGCAGTTGTTTTGTCCTGTTATGATTTTCTCTTCTAATCTGTGAACTTATTTTCAATTAAACCACCGGAATCCTGTGTTATTTGCATGAGTAAGGCTGACAGGGTACGCCCTTAGCAGAGATGACGCTTGCTGAATCAGTAAATGAAGGAGGGGAAAACAGCCAGAGCAACAATTTGAAATAATCCTGTATGAAAGATCAGTGTTAACACCAGCTTGAACTCTGGCCTGGAGCCATTGCACCATTCCACTTGGGTCAACAATGGAGATAGAGACTGGTGGTTTTATGCATGCATTTAAAAAAGCTTGTAATCTACAACAAGGAAGGCGTACTCTTTGATTTTTATACCCAGGTCTGTATTTGCAAGGACAGAAATTAGAACAAAATATGCTTTCTTTGGTGAAATGATGTGGATATTCTGCACAAGTGGGTGAAATAGCCACACCTTTGGAGCAGAGCCTGCCTTTAAGGGCTAGCTCCCTTTATCGAACTATAGATGCTCTAAGGGTGTGGGTCCGTGTTTCCTCATCAAATGCATGTTTGTGTGCACCAACACCAAAGTGAGTTCATGTAAATCTGGACACAGATGGAGTTACTATTCTTTCAGTCAGTGTCTTAGTGACACACACACAACTATTGGTTAATCTGGATGACTAAAAATCAGGCTGTTAAGAAGATTCTGAGATGTATCTCATGACTTCTACACAACTGATGCTTTCATCTCATGCAAATTATCACTAATTAACGTGCACACACTCCCCCCTGCCAGTATACATTCAGACACCATGCAGGATAAACAAGCCAAACACAGTTATTATCATTTTAATTTGACCATATTGTAGAAATGTCAAAATATTAGCTGGGAAAATTAATTCCTGCAGTTTAGCATATGCTTTTCCTGAAATGAAATCAAGGGTAGCAGTCATCTTCCTTCAAGTCCTCCCACAATATTGCAGGAATTCTTTTCCAAAAATTTATTTGAAAATCCTCATGTGTTTAACTGGCAGGAAGTCAGAAAATATTTATATTTCTTTATCCTTTTCCTAACCTTCTTTTTCATGAAAGTGTAAATAGGCTGGAGGCTGCCTGGGGTGGTAGTGGTACCTCCATTTTAGAGATAATCCAGCATTAGTTGGATGATACCCTCAGACACCTAGAAGTGCTTCACGAGCAATAATGTTCAGTTATTTTGCTGTTGTAACCTTAGGAGCTGTCTCTTCTTTCATGGCTTGCTCTGGGACTTTGAGAGCTGATGGTGAGGGGTGTCCCAAGAGGGACTCTGTCTCCAACAAGCTTCAGTTTGTGTCTGGAGGTTAGATGCAGTGCTTGAGGGGAGATGGATGCTTTTTCTTTCCAGCTACTGGTGTGAATGGGAGTTTTAGGCTGAGTTGTTTCTCTGACACCCTGGCTCAGCTTTCTGCTTCCACAAACCACTGCACACACACTGCCTGTGATTATGGCACAAAAGCAGCTCCCATTACTACACTGTTGAACAGCTTTATTGGGCATTTGAAGAAAGAATTGGGGTCTCATTATTTTTTCATAGAGAAGCCTTTATATTTGGGAGCTCTTAGAGTGTGTTTTTCTCAAAGTGCATAATTTCTTTCTGGGTCAAAACACAGACCCTTTTAAAACCATATGTGCTTTTGTTTCTTTGTTGTGCAAACATCATGGTTATTTCAAGGTCCAGTGTACTTTGGTCCTAAAGGTGTCATAAGTGTGGATTTTTTTGTGTGTGTGTGTTCATTACTCATTGTGAGAAGTCAGTACTCGAAGATAATTTTGTTTGAATAATGCATTAATGTATTTTAAAAATCAAGAGACACAAACTAGAATATTATTTTAATGTATTTTAGGGTTTATACATTAACTCAGAATCATAGAATGGTTTTGGCTGGAAAGAACCTTAAAGGACCTTAAAGCTCACCTAGTTCCAAACCCCCTGCCATGGGCAGTGACACCTCACACTAGACCATGTCGCCCAAGGACCCATCCAGCAAGTAGTACCATTTGTACGTAAATTTGTCATCATGTCTGTGCAGGCTCTGTCTGTGCTACTGCTGAACCCAGGATAGCTGGTCACAGCCTTGTGAGGCTGCAGTTGATTGTTCCCAAAGCTGGTGTCAGCCCTGTGGGAAAGCTTCAGTCAAAAGGGTTTTGCACTTCTCAGGAATGAGGTAAGAGAAGAATGTCTTGATTTGTACAGGATAAAACCCTTACATATGTTTACTCAAGACATTCAGTCTCACCCAGGATGATGTGATGGTTTAACATCTAATGCTGAGACAAGTGCAATGCCAACAGTGTGCTCCTAGCTTGTCCTGGCTCTGCTGCAGTTTGCACATTCCAGCAGAGACTCATCAGGATTTTGCAGCTGAATCCTTTGAGTGAATTTGGTGCAATGAAACATCCATTCTTCCTCACCCAGGTGACGTTGTTGCTGAAAGACAATATGGAGCTCAATGGCAGTCTGTACAATTGGGTCTTCATCACTGCACGTTATGGAGCCATCTTCCAAACCTTGTAGATAAGCAGCCATATCCCAGCTCACTGTGCGTTTCCAGGGTTAGCTCTGTAAATTCTGCATACAAGGTTGTGTTTGATAGCATTTTCTCTCTAATGACCTATGAATTGTTGCTGCTTTCTCTATGCAATAATGTTTAAAGCTTGCTGGATCTTTAAAAGGAATATACATTGTGGGGTTTGTAAGGGTTTCATTTTTTATTTTTTATTGGGCAGTGCTGCCTAGAATTGTTATATGGCACCTGTATGTATGTCCAAAACATCTTAATTTCTTTCAGTGTAATGATTTTAAGAAAGCTGTATAGATATGAGCCAAAACCCTTCTGTATGATCTCCTTTTATTGTAGGACCTTAACAGATTAGAGAGGGAATTGTGCAGTATTGTTACACAGAATTGTAACTGTGGGATTTTGTTTGATTGTTGGCAATATGTTGGACCATGCATAGTTTGAATTGATCACATTTTCAAGTGCTTGAAAAAGGGGGAAAAGAATCTCAACCTTCTAATGCTTCTGTGGCTTCTTTGCACATTTTTACTTCTCTGCTGTAGCTCTGAATCTTTGCCTGTAGAAATCGTGTATTCTTTCCATTGGAAAGACAGGCAACAATAAGGAAAATTCAAACAAAACTAAACCAGTGTTTCCTTCTGAATGCAAAGCATGGCAAAGAAGCATGTAAGAAAATTCATAAATACAGCCCTTTGTTTTTTCTGATTGGTCAAGTGCAGGTGATGATAAATCACTGATTAAAAAAGCCTAGGAACATCATGTGTTGCTGCAGCATTTACTGTATTGAAGTTCCTCCAAGAGGGTTTCCTGTGAGATGCACATGGATTTTCTTATTCTTCTCTTCTTCCTGTATATGTAATGAGCAGTACAGATCTAAATTCCTGAGAGGAAGGTATTTATGCAAAATTCAGTGATATTAGCTGAACTATTTCTTGTTGAGGAATGTGAGGAGTATTGAAATCTCCAGGAGAACAGGTGGCTGAAAAATTAAGAAATCAAACTCCAAATGAATTGGAGCTAATCAACTGATTGTGTGTTTGATTAGCTCAAATTATCTGACCCTGTGATTTTCATGGTTGCTAGGTAGCTAGTTGATGACATTCCTGAAACTAAAGGTATAATATCTCTGACCGATGGATATGTATGTAATCAGTGACACTTGGAAGAGCCTCTGATTTCTTGGTTTGTGGAAGGAATGTATGCAGGCACATGGAGTTATTTATCTCTAAGGAATGGTTTGAACTTGAGAAAAGATATCTTGCAATGCCAAAGGTACATTCTTTTCCAAAGCCATTACAGTTTATCAGCAAAATTGTGCAATGGAGTCAGTGGTTGCTCAAAATACTTGCATAACACTGAGCAATTTTGTGTAATCTCACTGCTGGGGAGGAACCCCCAGGATGCAAATGGGCCTTAAAGATGGGTACACAGGTGAAAGGGGAAAGGCAATCTGGGTATGTTCTTGGGGTGATGGGCTGGAGAGAACAGGAGTGGGGAGGTAACAGGATGTTTTGAAAGAAAATGTGCTAGTTGGACTTCATTTGTTGCTTTTGCACTCTTTTTAATTTGACATTTTATTCAGGAGCACAGGCAGGAAATTAAGAATGCATTAATGGAATTTGCTGTTGTCATGAAGTTGGGAGCATTTATCAGTCTGGGAATGGAGGAATAGCAGGCAGCAGGATGTAATAGAAGTCTTTACACTTACAGAGGAGTAATGCAAAAAAAGTAGTAGGTGTTTGTTGCCTATACAGGTACTCTGGCTGAAAATTAGGAGATATCCAGCTGCCAGAAAAATAAGATTTTGAAGTAACTTTCCTATAACGGTAGTGGGGGAGCAACTATTCTTGAAATAGGGGTTAGTCAGCTACAGAATTATTTATACCATTTCCTGCAGCAACAGCTTTGATGATGCTGGAGACCCTTCCAGCATCCTTATGTACCTGCATTCCTAGTCATGCTGTCTCAGCTCCCTGTGTGACTATGCAATGCCTTGCATTTTGAAGAAGAAACCCAGGTAGGAAAGCTGGATTTTTGCTTTGCAAGCCTATAAAACTATAAGCAAATGGTAAATAATATACTTAAGGAATGTAGCTGTCAAAGTCTCTCTCTAAAACGTGTTGAAGTTATTGCATTCAGAGATATATTATTAGCCAAGTGTATATAATATCTTGCCAGAGGAGCAAAGGCATAGCCAAATACTGGAATCGCCTCTGAAAATTCATAATGTCATCCTTAAAACTATGTGATATCATGGAAGCTCAGTGATTTCTCAGTAACACAGTTTTTCAAAACTTTACACAACAAAGCAGTGTTCCCTCCCTCAACTCCCCATTCTGAGTATGTTGAAGAACATAATTATACTTGTCACATTCAAAAAGCAGTCCAGAGGCTTACTCTCCAGTGCTTTATGTTCAATGATTTTGTGTGTCAGGGAAAGCATTTTAATAAGGCAAGTCAGGCACCATCACCTCTCCTATTGATAAAAAGAGAAGGAATTTTTGTCATGTATTTATTTACTAGTCATCATCTTCTATCAGCTATATGTCATTAATAAGGAAAAGAGTTAAACCCCTATTGCTTGCCTAACACATTCCAAAGATATTGAGACCTGCAGGGTTTAAGCAAAGCATGAATGTGAAATGTGTATCTCTCTGCTTTGTTGAATAGGGGTAAAAACAGAGATAAACTTGGACTTTGTGCTGATTTGAAGATCAAAGGACTGATAGAGGAACCTGGGCAAATTAACAGACCTGTTGAAAATGAGAAGTGAAAGGCAGAAGGAGAAAGATTTAAGGCAGAGTTCTTTATTCCATTATTTCTTCTAGTAGTTTCTAACGGCCCACTGAAGGCTACTGTAGAATATGGGATCTAATCTTCTTTGTGTGATCCCAATAATTCCAGCTACGCCAAATACTGAGGAAACCACTTCGAAGTTAACATACTGGATAGGGTTGAGGGAGAAAAAAGGTGTGTGATGTGGTGCTCAGCTCAGGGACTCTGTGGGTGGTTTAGGTTTCAGTGAGGCAAAAATGTCTAAAAATTGGACTGCATTTTTTTATATTTTGCCACATAAGACTGAGTCTTGTTTGAAGACTGTTAAAAATGTTAACTGGCTCCAGGGGTCTGTTTCTGAATGTTCGGGAGCTTTGGTTCCTGGGCTACAAAATGAGATGATTTCTCTCTTCTCTTTCTGTCTTTCCTATATTTAGACTATAACAAGGAGTATTTTTAACTTTGTGAATATGCTATGATTGCTACAATAAGGCTGTGGATGAAGCTGTGATTTCTACATGCCATTGTAATACAGTGTTGTCATAATTTCAGAGATTTATGGGAGTGATGTGAGGGAATTCCCATATGGTCAGTGAGGAGATTAAACTGGTTGTGGGTGGGGGAATACTGAAATGTGCAAGATGCTGAAGACTGTGTGCTAATTTTTTTTAAACAAAACCACCTTCTTCAACAGTCAGGCACAATTAATAAACAAAAGCACGGTTCATCAAGCCTCTTGCATGTGGGAAGGCAACTCAGACTGATTCTCTGTGCTTATTCACTTTAACGTTAGACTAGCTTGTTTAATACAGGAACCTACCCTGAAGGACTTAAGGTCTATCATGGTATTAAAACAGGTTGCAGCTAGGTAGAAATAAAATATATTTAAAAACCCAAATAAAATATGGGGAGAGAGAGAGGCAGCCCTTGGCTTCTCTGACCTAGAAACATGAGATCTAAAATCCTGACAACTAGAAAAGGTAGAAAATATCCACGTGCTAGGTAAGACCTCTGATCTTCAGGTTGGCGGTCGTGCACTCACTTCACCTTTGCTCACCAAAATTACCTATCAGCCTTTCTCATTTCACTTGCACAGGAGATGAGCTGGTCTTCACAAAAGGATATTTTACTGAACTTCCTTGACAACCTGACCCTTTCTGCATTTAGTCTCTAGTCTGTGACATAAATTCTTCTCTGTAAGGGCTTTTTTATTCTTTTCAGAACACTCCATGTCACTATAAGGTCAACTTTTTGCTCCCTCCCAAGGAGATGATACGGGGGCTAGAGCTGGTAGGATTTCCTGTACAGCTCAGCTTTCTACATCAGCAGCTTTCATTAGATTTTTCTCCAACTTCTTTATTTCTCATCCTTAATAAGACAGCCAGGGATGAGTAAACACTTCAAAATATGACAACACTATTTTATAACATCAGCCAACATGCTACCATCTTAATGATGGTTTCAACATTATTCTATTTTTTTTCTGAGCTGTATCTGTAGTTTATGTCCATTTTTTCTGTTTTAAATAGGCTGTTATTCTAATGTGCATATACTGGTTAAAGTTTGCCAGGGATGACTGAATGTGCTTGGAGCCCTCCCAAGGAGCACAAAGCTTTTAAAACTACTGGGAAAATGATTTCACAAATTTTCTGTAAGAAACAAGAAAACTTCAGTAGTTCAGCCTGAAACAGAGATATTGTGCGGGTGTGATAGAAGGAGCACAGTCTGATCTCTGCACGCTCCAGCATGGGCTAAGTGCCTGCTTCCATCTGTGTCACTGGGGCTGTGAAAGGGCCGGTGAACACCAGAGACCAGAAGGAACATGGGATCTTACCATGGAGCTGAAAGGAAAAATGCAGGTTTACTTTGAAGGCTCTATTTTGATTAAAACTAACACTCAAGAAATATTGCAAGTTACTTCTTGCTTTTGAGAGTATGTAGGGTTTTGCACAATGGAGTTCGGGCACGTGTTGAGTCCGAATGCAATGTAACCCAGAGATGACAAGCTTTCATTAAGAGCAGGGTCAGAGGGCTCCAGCTGCTGAACAGGGAGGAAACTTTTCCCACTGCTTGCGAACAGCAAGAAAACTCCTCCTCAGCACCAATGGGGATTGCCAGCCTTTTGCTTCCACTAACTCGGCAGATTATCTCATCACTTGCTCAACTGTTCACCTATAATTGCTCACACTAAAGGCAAAAATAAATATCCTGTGACTGCTGAGTTTAACCAGGTGTTAACTCAGACCACTGCCAAAAAGGCAGTTTATCTCCTTGTAGTCTGAATGAAGTAATGGGGATTTCTGCTGCTGGCAGGGGAACTACCCCATGCTGTGCACCCTGCTGGTGGAGGGCTTGCAAAATCTAAGGTAACTCCTTTAAAGTGAGCTTGGCTCACTCTATACAGTGCTGTAGTTTACAGCGTGAATACATGAAATGTCATCTACCTGCCTTTTTTTCCCTAGCTAACTGAAAATTATTTTACTAATGTTCACATGTTCTAAAGGGCATTTGTTCTGCTTTGTTTTCTCATGAGATGTTAATTTACTTTTGTAAGAAAATTACTAGAAAGTAACTGAAAGTGCATAATTAAAAAAAAAAGAATAGAAAAAGGTTGGGGAATACTGGTCTAAAGAGGAAAGGTTATGGGTTATGTCTATCTGGCTGGAAAAGAGAAATACAGTGTTAATAATAATGAAATAATAATTTAATAATGAATCTAATAATAATCCAGAGAAGTTGTGGCTGCCCCATCCCTTGCAGTGTTCAAGGCTGGGTTGGAGGGGACTTTGAGCAACCTGGTTTTGTGGGAGATGTCTTTGCCTGTGGCAGGGGTTTGGAACTAGATGAGCTTTAAGATCCCTTCCAGTGCAAACTATTCCATAATTCTTTAAGAGCTTTGCATCCACTGGTACAACATTGCTAAAAGTTTGCATGAAATACTCACCTAGGTCAAGAAGTATTCAGAGCATTTTTTCTGAGTAAATGGATAGCCTAAAACCATATCTGGCATTTCCCCCAATATGTGAATATTCATGTACATGGGGCTGTACATTATGCAGCCTCTGTCTGCTGGTGTTGCTAATCCTCCCATGCTCTTCTGAATTTGACTCCTCTCTTCTGTTGTCGACACTGTCCCGGTCAATTACTAGAGCTCACTGTCGAGGCAGCATGTGCTGTGATAACATCTACAGCCTTTATTACTTTCTCCCATGGCACAGCAGTGCTTATTTTTGCCCTTCAATAAAAAATATTTCTAGGATTTTCCCCTAGTCACTAAGTGCTTTATTTTATGCCCTACTGCCTGTGGATTTCATCACTTTTATGTGACACAAGCAAGGATGTTCTGGATCTCTAATGGAAGTGTGCTGCCTGTGGAGTGTGAGGAACAGCACTGGCCCCAGGGAGTTTGCTGGCAAATAAATGAAACAAGGCAAAGAGCAGAAGGTTGACATGTGTGATCCCTCAAGCATCAGAGATCAAGCTGAGATCAGGACCTATTTTTGACCTCTAGCCCAGTGTAACACGTCCCACATAGGCTTTCCTGTGTCTTTAATTATAATTTGTCTCTTAAGCACTACCAGATTTAATTTTGGCATGTCTTCTTTTGTCGTCTTATTCAGAATGTGTACTTTTTTCCAGACTCAATTGTATATTAGTGTCTATTTTGTTGCTCTAATTGATGTTCTCTTCACAGCTAGAGATTAAATTTTACCCTTTATCAGTTTTTATGTCCTTCACTCAGCATCATGTAGTAGGAATTTTTGTCACACACTCAGATTACTCCCTGGCTATAAAAGCATTTCCACTTGGGCTTCTGCCAGAATCTGTGGTGAAGTTTATAGAGACACAGTGTTTTTCTTGATCTTTTTTTGTTACAAGCCTGGTTTGTTCTAGTTCTTACTACCTCTTTCTAAAAAATAAAGTTCAATTTCCTTGACACCAGTCCATTATCTCCCCATGTGTCCAGGAATGTAAAAAACCTAATTTGAGATATTATTCTGTTACCGCTGCCTCTACTACTGTCAACTTGCCTCTACTTTCTCAGAGTTACTACTCTTTTCAGTCGGTGCCTCTTATTTTACATGTGGGAATGACATCTTGTTATCTCTCAAGTGCAAACTTCATTGTGTTCTTTGCTTCAGTTTTAGCTGTAACGCTTTCCTCTTTGCTTTTCTGGGAATGTTCCCATCTGTCTCCTCTGTGGGATCAGGCACGTTATTCATCTCAAACGCACAGATTTTCTTTCTTTCTCTCTTTAAATTTTGCTGTTGGTCACTCTTTGTAGTTCCTTATTCCTTCAAGTTGGCCGTGGTCCACACACATACACCACCATTGATCTACTCCCATTCATTACCATTCAGCAGTGGAAAAGTAAATGGCAAACACAGTACTGTATCTCTTTGAATGCTTTTGCCTTTTTGAGTATCACGTTATCAGATCTTTTCCAGCACTTGCCTTATTCTTGAAAATGTGCCTAGCCCAAATTCTTTATCCTTCCTGAACAGAGGCCTCTGTTGGTATTGTAGAGCTTCTCATTACAAATAATTAGACTGGGCCTGCCGCTACTTGGACTGTCCACACTTTCATATCTAATAGTGTTGTCCGTGCTTCTGAAAAAAGCCATGCTCTCCTTGTATAATGGTTTGCGCTGCCACCTTCTCAGCAATATGTAGAGAAGGTTGTCTCACTGAACATGTAGCACTCAAAGTGTCTCCTGTTTTTCTTATTGGTGGTGACACCTCCGACAAGGAAGCAGTTTGGTGGTGTTGTCAGCTGGTTTTATTTTGTAGTAGGTCTAAAATTTTTAAAGATGAAGAAACTGATTGTTTCTTGAGCTGGGCGCCCTATCTATTTTCTCTAAATGCCTGAGTCTATTCATCTATTATAACATAATATCTTGTTGCCAGTGAAATCTCGGCACTCTTTTTTGTCCGCCTTTCCATAGTGAAATCTTTCTGTCCTACTGTGGTTAATTTGGAGCACAGTAAGAGAATTCAGGTCTTTTTTGTCTAAATCTGTGGATGACCAGTAGTCTGTAAAGCTCCTGAGCTTTCTTAAAAGGGGGTACGTAAGTCTGAAAAATATCATAAAATGTAGTCATATGAGAAAGAGAAACAGCTATAGTCACATTTGCAAATGATTGTAAATACATAGGGAAAAAACCCAAACCCCAACATATTCCAAGTAATTAAAATAAAAAAGAACAGGTTGTTGTAAAAATAAGTTCTGGCTGTGAAGCCTTCTTGGGAAAAACAGGCTCCAGAAGAAGGACCAAAAGCATTTTAAAATGTCTGGATGCTGAAGCAGTGTGGATGTTTCTTTTTGCAGGAGCTATAGTAGCTGGTTACATATGGGAAGGTCCGTGCGTTATACAGCAGTTTCAATACAAATGGAGTCAGACTGTGACTTGGTTTATTCCAGATTTGATTAGTTGTGTAAAAATTGGCAGCTGTAGTTTTGTTGTAGTAAGATCATAATGTAAGTGATTTAGCAATTCTGCTGGAACATCAAATGAGTTAAGGACTTCTATAGTCATAAGGCTAGACTCTTTGCTGTTGTAAAATGCAGGATGGCTCTAATTTCAACAAAAATCAGAGCGTCTTAAACTGATTGTGGACATCCTCTACATCTTTTCTTTTAACCTGAACTTGTTTTTTTCATTGAAGATTTCTAATTTATTTTTTTTTCTGGGAAGATTAGTGTGGATTTGAAGCCGAGCTACATCAGCTGTTACTGAAGCTAAATCGCTGCCTGCCACCCATGCTTGAATACCCCTTCCCAGCTCCCTTAGAGATGTATTTTGTCCAATTACTACAACTTCTGGGCAAAGCTAGCTTTTGAGACAGACTTATGGACTGGGGAGTAAATTCCTTCCCTTGATCCCTTGAAGAACTCTTGGAGCATCAGGACTGATAGCCTTGCCAGCAGTTGTCTCAGTCCTGATTAGATCCTGCCTTACTTTATCGTCTTGTTTACAGTGAGATTTTCCTTAGGAGAAAGAAGAAATCAAACAGCTTCTCTTCTATTAATTCTTATTTGGGAAAGGTAGTGCTGGATACAGATATTCTCAAAATTCATGCCAGAAGATATGATTTCTGCTTTCAATTCCCAACTCTGCTATTCATTCCTTCTGAAGTGAAATAAATTGCACATTCTGCTTTTTTTGCAGCATTTTTGGTTAGGTTTTTGGTATTATCTTTCTTCTAATTTCATTTTTTATCTATTTAGATGCTGTCTTGAACAGTGTGCAGTCAGTCCCACTTTGCAGCAAAAGAGCTGAAGCACTGATAACCCCAAAGTCATGGCTTTTAAAGCGATTTCATTCCCAATATGACTGAGGGGTCTTTCATCAAGTGTCAAGGCGCCTGGTTCCTCTTGTAATCAAGGGAATGTGTTGAAGGTCACAAGTACTGATTTGTGCCTAAGCAAGGATGATGGCTCTCAACAGTTGTACTCTGGTACCTGAGATGGGGGACTTCCTCCTTCTAGAAGCATAACAGGTATTGGGTAACTTCTCCTACTGGGAGCTGAAAAATGACACTGTGTGAATGGGTAGAAAGATGTATTCCCAAAGTCTAATACCTCAATACAAAATTGCCTGGAAGACAGCATGATGGATTGCCAGCAGAATTTAATACTTAATGAGTTTCTTCTCTGACTATATAAAGCCCAGTGTGGCTTAACGCTTTTTATCAGCTTTGGTTAAAGCACAGCATCTATTTGGATGAAACTACTGTTCAAACTAAGAAGATATTTTTTGAAGTCACAGGGGAAAGAAAAGCAAGGAAGAATCAAGATGCATGTTTGGAAATTTTGTTCCATTATTTGGTTTGGGTTTGGGTTTTTCATTTTTTTCATTATAAGAAGTGTAAAACTGTATATTAAGCAAATTCATCTTGGAACAATAATTTTTTCAGTGCACCCTCTGTCTCCAATTTTGGTTCACTTTCTCCCACAACTCTGATGTCAATTTCTTATACTTGTTGTTCATTCTGTTATTATTAATAGAATATCATTATTACTTGAATGCAAATAAAGATGATATGACATAGTGACTTGTTAGTTTTGAAACTATTTTATCTTTTTTATCTATTTAATTTCTAGGGTTTGTAGAAATTACGTGTGTGCAAAAAAGTATTTCCCACCAAATATCCAGGCAATGCAGTGGTTCCCAAAATATTTCTTCTATAAATGCTAATTAACCATTTTGAAAGCTTGCTGGGAGGATAAATAATACCCTGTGACATAGGTAATCAGTCAATCAAATCAGTAAATCAGTAGAATATGAATTGTGAATAGCCATCAGAGAACATGCTATATCATAGTAGTGGTTGGTAAAACTCTGTGAGTGTTCTGTCAAAATATCTGATCTCGGGTTCCTTTGCATAACAAAGATATTTCTAAAGGTTTGGCCATTTCTAGTATGGTACATGAACTGGAGGAATGACTAGATCTGTTCATTAAGCATTTATATGAGTATTTCATACACACGCCGGTATTCCCAATGGATAGCTGGACAACATGGTGTTATGGCCCTGTACACACTTAACTGGTAACACATATGTAGTTTTACAGAAATGAGTTGGACATGTTCACAAGCATCTTCATAAGACTGAGGATTTGGAAGCTGTCAGTGCCATTCCCACTCTGGTGCCACAGTGGCATTTTGATCAAACTTTGAAAGGTTAGGGTGCCTCTGTAGGATTTTCTAGTGCTTCTGATAATCTCAGCAGGTTGATAACTGTGCCTCTGGCCTACTGAACAGAGATCTGTTTTTGAAGGCGCTTATTTTTTAGAACCAGTCTACTATTTAATTTTGATGAAAGGATGTAAGATGAAAAGCAATCTTGAAAAATTTCCTTTGAAATCAATGATGTTACATCCTCTTTACCCAGACTCAGAGCTAAGTCGCAGTGCTCTACGTGCCACGTATTATGCTTAGCAGCCTAGTACTTAGCGTGCAATTGTGAGTAGAAATCATTTATCATGGAGACAAAGGGAGGTATTTTTTTTTAGAGGTTTGCTGCTTGCAGTATATTCAGTATCTTATATTATATTCATAAGCTCTCATTTTCATTAGAGTACCTGGTCTGCAAGATTTTTCATTATGCTTCATGGAGAAATGTGGCAGAAAGGGAGAGAATAGTAAAGCTAACACATTTTCGGTAAGTTTTGTAATTAAATTCTCCTCTATGCTGTCTTTGTGATGAGGAAATTTTGCTGAAATACTTTTGCCCCCCATTACATATTAGAATCTGCACTGCATTTTTCATTATAACTTTCTTTCTTATAAAGATGAAGAATATGTGTGTTTTGGTGAAAAGGAGACCCGCTTCCGAAGTGCAGCCCTTTGCTCTTCTAATTCTATTAAACTTTGACTCCTAGGATGTGGATAGCATCATGACTGTTGCTGATGTGCCACAGGGTACAGAGGCAATCTGGGTGATGTCAAATTAAGACCTTTTAGCTATTCGTGCTTTACTGGACCAACAGTTTCAGGCTAACCCGTATTTATCATTCTGATGCTAATTTGCATGCAAGCAGGGATAATATTGGCTGATCAATAGTTCTTTTGAGAACTTTTGATGGACATTAGTCTACTGTTTTATAGCTACTAGTTCTTGAAAAAATTAATATTTTAGATGGGAAATAGGAATGAGTGTGTATATGAGCATAAAAACAAAAGGGAGGGAATGTTTGTATATGTGAACATATTTTGTAAGCAAATAAGGAAAAAAATATTAATTACTCTGCACATCATTTCTCACTAAGACAATCTTCTTTCAGTCTGGTTCCCAATCCACCTTCAACAAAAGCAGCTGGTAGAAGCAGACCAGATAGATGATAGGTAAATCTCATTTGTATAAATATGTCAGTGTATGAATGACTCAGTCTCAGTTTTCCACTCTAATTGTCCCAAGTTCTGTAAGAATAATGACCTTTTCAAGTGTTTCATTAGTAGCTGTGTCACTCTGCTACCAGTCACCCAGCTGCTGGTATTGTGTGTGCTTACCTCATTACTAGACATCTGCAGAAGAGCAGAGTGCACATTTGCAGTGGAGTCCATGAAAAGTGAAATTGTGGAGCTCATGTATTTGTGCTTCATTCAGCACCTTCTGTGCCAGCCCCATGGAGCAGCCTGTTACCCAGGCTGGTAGGAAAAACCCCTACAGAAAAAAATTTCTCCAATGTAGCTTGCAAAGTGGGGATAATGCAAATTTTTGCAAACTGACAAACCCACTGTATCAGAACTGCAATTTTTAGACATTTCATGAAATGTAGTAATATTTCCTGTTTGGAAGACTAAGTGAGCAAATGACTCTTCATTATACACTGACTAATGTTGTTGGTGAATTGATTTACAGGGATTACTAATGGCTTTTATATATGCTGTGTAAGATCTCAAAAAACCCCAATGACATCACCCCTTGAATCAAACTCACTGCGGTCCTGCAGTTAATGAAATGACAGCATATACTTAAAAATGTTCAGCATTGCACCAAAAAGGAACCCAGATTTTATAAGTATTCTGTTAAGTGCCTGCAAAAACTTGTGATGAAGATGGATAAGACAGTTTGGTAGAGAAGCAGCAGCTTTTAGGAGCCATCTGTTTTTTTACTGATGAGAATGAATTTTAACTAATGAAAACTTCAGTGATGAATGTTGTGCACATTGCAGCAACCACACAGTGTGATTAGATTTTATGTAGTAACTTAAAAAAGAGAGGTGGAAAATCCTGCATGGAACATCTGTCTTATTTTCAGCTGCAGTTGAGTGATCATGTTTGTTTGGTTTTTGCCCCCAGTTCTGAATTGATAAATCCTGATGGAAAATTTCAGAGAAATCTTGCAAACTTTATTTAAAGCGCAAATGTGCTTGCAGATGTGATTGTATCCTTTCCAGAAGTGAAGTGATCTCTATCAGATAAGGTCAGGGTTGGTAATCATGTCCCTGGAATCTAAAGATCTGGACTTCTTTTTACAGTGCAGCTTACCAGAGCTTGCTTGAAAAAATAAAAATGTGGACAAAGGAAATCCTGATGGTGATAGTGATCCTTATGTATGTTAATAACTCTTCTGGGATGACTGAAGGAAAAAATCAGAAACAATTTGGGTTGCATACTTTCTATTTTCTGGGAAGGGCATGCTATTTTGATGGAATAGCCCATATGTTGGGGATTTTAGGTTTTCAAATAAGTTTGCCTACACTTTCCTAAAACATGTAGTTTGTGGAAGTACCTTCCAGGAACTGGACAACTAGTCTTCACACCCTGGAAACCTCCATAGGTGGGATCTCAGCTAGGTTAAGTACCCCAAGTATGTACCCCTATGAACTACTCAGATTCCCATTACAGCAAAAGGATAGAAAGGAGGCTTCTGCAGTAAATGCATCTCTGCCTGCTGCAGGCGTCCAAAATGGTGCCAGTACACCCCAGCCTGTAACCACTGATTTCTCTGCATTACCTGTCAAAGGAGTGTAGATACAGATCTTGATGTTAGATAAGAATCCCACCCTGCTTCCTTACTCCCAGTGTGGGGGTCCTCTGGATGCCTTTGTCTCCTCTCCTCCTTTTTTAACCTGGATTTCACTCTACAGGAAAGATTACATCAAAGCTATTTTTCTTCCCCATTCCATACTCTATGCAACCTTCTGTAATCTATTGCTTTACGCTAAACCACCCCCAGCTGCTCTGTTTAGTGTGTATCGAGATAACTGTGGTTTAGCTGAACATGAAGCAGAAAAGGGTGAAAAAAATGCACTAATGAAATTTTCAGCCTTGAGCACCTAGAAAATGCTGGGTGTTTAAAAGCTGGGAGACTACAAATAAATATTTGAAAACTTCTGATTCTTCCTCTGAGATTTTGAGCCTTTGCATTATCCTAATTTTCCTGTCAGGTAAACATTAGATGCTTTTTTAGGGTGTTGGTTTTTCTTTCTTTCTTTCTTTTTTCTTTTTTTTTCCCCCCATTCAGGTGAATGTCAAGATTCTCTTGGAATAACGCAAGCCTAGGACATTGCATTTAGAAAAAACACCAGATGTTATTGAGAACTACATAAGGGTGCAGGTTTACCCCATCTCATGACAGATATCTGGGACCCAGACCATTTTCTTATAGCTCTGTTGCATTTTATTTCTTCTGAGGTGCTAGCCACCATCATAGCAGCCAAGAGTTACTTCTATTTTCATGGCAAATAGGTATCCCAAGTGTCTTAATTATCAGTATGTAAGGATATATAAAAATGGTATGGCAAATTCTCAGTAACAATATGACCCTTTTAATGCATTGACATTATCATAGTTTTCCTGTTATTTGAATTTGCCTGCAGCTGCTGTTTTCTGCCACACTGAGTTGATGCGATCCGTCACAGGAGACCTTTTCTGAAAGAAGAAAGAGAGAAATAAAGCTAGAGGAGAGAAGAGGGAGGAAGGCTGGCTGAAGTAGCTTCTGTTTTCCTTCTTTCCTTGGCTCTAAATGGCAGGGGAACATGTGTGGAGAGTTAAAAAATATATATCAGTTAAATGAAAATTAATGGGCTTGCATAGGGGTTTGGTCATCAGGGTCTAAACCCCAGCATTTCAATACTTTAAGACTTATAATTTTGGGTAAACACAATTGCTACAACAAGGCTTACGAATTATTAGTATTTTGCAGGGAGATTATAAAACATCATTAAAGATGAAAGGTTATTTTCAGAGCTCAGCTAAGTTTTAAATTGCATCCTTAGAGTCTAAGTATGACCTTTAAGTGAGCTTGGGACAGACAGCAGTGTCTGAAGTGTGAATCAGTGTGAGACTGCTGAGCAGGGATGCCTCTCACGGAGAGGCAATGGATCATTAGAGGGGACACTTCTTCATATTATTCAACTTTGAAATAGATTTCAGTACTCATTATCTGGTTTATTATGCAGAAAGAAAGAAATACAAGAAGCCTTCTGTTACAAAATTGCATTAAATTGTCCTTCAGAGATTGAATATATGCACAAGCTCACTCCTCTTAAGCTACATATTTGGTCTGAAGGAATCTGTGTAGCTAATCCTAAACAGTGCATAGAACCATATCAAACTTTGTTTTAATTAAATAGCATTTACATTTTTAGCAGCCATTTTATTACCTTTTCTCCTGCTAATCACTTAACAGGGATATTTTTTCCCCCAGTAAATCTTTCAGCAGATAGGCTTTTTACTGGCAAACTCCCTTAGCAAAACCATTAAAAAAAATTTCTTTAGAAATGTTGGTTTTGTGTAGCTCCCATATTTATTTAAATGCTTAAACCTTTACTCTACACCCATCTACATTACTGCTGGCAATTCTCATGTGTGGAAAAACTGGAGCTGCCTCAGATGCTGGAAGCAAGTTACAACAGCAGCCCATGCTATAGCGTAGGCTGGAGTGTATACAGCTGACTGGTCCCACTTTAACTACTGAATAATTAAGATTATAGTTCCTAGTCATATGAGAGAGTTATAAAGCATCCTCGATTCTGACTTGTTAGCGCACTCAATATGTTCAACATCTCATGGTTCCTTCCAGGAAAGCTGGGGTAGCTGCATCTGACCATGCTGTTCTGATAAGCTCTATTTTCATACATCTAAATAATACCAGTGTTTTGTGGCTGACAAAATCCCATCTAATTTCCATAGTTATAGTTGTTGGCTTGCTCACTAAAATAATTGTATTGTAGAAACGTTTTACAGGGTGACAGGAAAATTTATGAGATGGCAAAGAATGAGAATTACCTTCTTCTAGTATTTTGTTATACAAATATGATTCACTAGGATTTGGACTTAAAGGGATTTTCAATAATTCTTTTCCTAATTCTGCCTTTATGAATGGCTAAGCTTTCTGCTGTTATAAGTTGCCACATCTTTAGGGAAGACAATGAACCACTATCAATTCTGATAGAAGAAACTATCCCTAGTAATTTGGGAGTAGAAGGAAGAATAAGAATCGGGGAGATTATGCTCTGTAGAGTAACACCAGAGCAAGAATACTACGGTTCTTCAAACTTTTGAAGTTTTTTATATTGAACTTTAAGTAAAACGTCATGGCTAGGAAGAGGGACCTCTTTACCCACATATTATTAGGATGTTTTGAACTGAAAGCACTGCATTGTAAAACCTTGTCTTTGTTCTGTGACTTGTGGTTTTAAGTTAGAAGTAATTGATGTGGATGCTAAGTTGTGAAAACAGAAATTCCTCACAGCCTCATTTTTGGAGCTGACACTATACACTGGCTGAGGCTTTGTCTCTAGAGCTTTAGGACAGTACCTTGACATTTTCAAAGAGGAGTCAGTACTGTGAATACATTTTCCCTGTGTGAACTCTACCTCTATAAACAACTCTGTGTACCATTTAGCTAGGTGTTGAAGTGCTTTGTTTGCACCAAATAATTGCACTTGATTTTGGAGGCATTAATTTAGATGCCTTTCGAAAAATGTGTACTTCAATATCAAAAGTGCAATAAATGGATCCCTTTTTATTGTTGCTCAAATAAGTCTGGGTCTGCAGTTTTACTTGCTTATATAATGATGGTTTTCAGTACGTTTCTTCCACAGGATCTGAAAGTCTTAAAGTCTGTATGTGTTGCACTTGAATACCTTGCATTTAACAGATGTGATATGTACTGATTTGCTGCTATGCTACATGAGATTAAGGACAGGAAGCAAAGGGACTTTTCAAAATTGCAATCGTAGTAAGTGATTCCCAACGGGCAGCGGAGAGAGCAAAGAGTCAAATTGGAGGCAAAGCAGAAAGCTGGACAGTCCTGATTTAGAAAGGTTGCTAAGGGATCTCAACTAACACAAGAATACAGGATCTGATTTTTCTGTTTCATTGAAAAAAACAATACTCTTATCAGTACCTGCACTGTAGGGATTTGAGTTTTGGTTTGGCTTGGGTTTTTTTGTTTAGTGATCTCTGGTCTAATGCCAAGATTTAGAAATGCTGACTGTTTCTCAAAGCCTTTATATGGGTCTGTTCAATATAAGCTGTTTTGCATCATTTATACTTGCATCCACCTGATTTCAGCGTCTGGTTTCTCCTGGGCTGCTGGAGTTAGAGATTAATCCTGAGTGTTTTTCTGAGGGCTGGCACTTCATGTGTTTTGTAAAGGAACAAATCATTAATTTTCTTGACTTGGGAAATTGTAAATCCTACAAGTTTCACAGCAGAGTGATTAGAAAGGTCTATATAATTAGAATTACATTTTTTAGGCCTAATATTTTTTAGGATGCCAGAGCTAGAATATTACTGGCTGGTTGTGTTCTTATTTTGTTGAGTGGGTTTTTTTGTTGTTTGTTTTTTTCAAAGGGATGGTTCAATTGAACTTTTTAAATAGATCTGAATTTTCCTCAGATATTAGGCCTTTAAAATGGCCTTGTTTTTAAGCTAAAGATGTTAATTTTAGCTTTGAGCTGGACCAAATACAGCAAGTCCCAGAATCCGAACAAATCAAGATTACAGTCCCCTTTTCCTGATAACTTTGGTTTATATCCTACTTGGGGGAAGGATGCCACTTACTTATTTGGAGCCATCTCTTGGATTCCAAGTATCTTGGCATGCACTGCAGGCATGCCATCCAAGTCATTCCACTCCACCCCTACCTAGTTTCTGTGACTTGACAAGGTCAAAGCATTTGATGTCCTGTATTGTTAGAAAAAACACAGTGTGAGACAGTTTACAAATTGAGGGGGTAATTTGTTCAGATACAGAATGTATAAAGAAAAAAAATTAAAGGGCATAAAAAATGAAAATGACTTATCAGTCACTTATATTTATGTGAAAACACTCAAAAGAGAAAACTGTTCCTTATCCAATATCATCAGGTAAATTTTCATCTGGTGCCTTTGCAGTAAGTTTTGCGTAAATTGTCAGGGCTCTATATTTCAACTTCAAAGTACGCTCTTCCTCTGGTTGGTGTTGGAAAGGTCTGGTCCCTGCCTTTAAGATTTGTTCATCAGATTCAAAGGAATTCTGGAAAAAATGGTAATATATAAACAGCATTAATTAATTTTCAGTAACACTGGTGCTAGGGAAATTTCTCTAGGTAAATGGCGGCACCATTTGTCTTTCTGGTCATAGCCAGTGCCTCTTCACTGTGACAGCTGCTATTTCTTTTCTGCCTGTGCCTGTTTGAATCACAGTGCTTGACACCATCTCTACCTGCACAGCTTTACCCCTGCTTTCTAATTTCAGCCCCTCCATACAAAGTAATTTCATCCAAATGATCTTCTGTTACATTCAGTTGACTTTACTATCCAGTCCTAAATGCCTTTGCCACTTCAAGATTGACACTGACTTTAAGTCAGCTAACTTCAAATCCAATTTAAATTTTCTTTTCAGTGTTCACCATGCTACTCTGCATATCACAGTTGTGACTGGATTACTTACAGCCAGAGACTCTGCCTGTATGAGTAACTTGTCCTTTATGAGTGGTCATGGTGAGCTATTTCCTTACTCCTCTCCAAATTAATGCTAATTGCATTACACTACTAGTCTCACAAGAAAAAATAATTAATTGTATGATGCTGATGTATTCTAGTTGGCTAGACAGCCTTATTTGGGAAGCAGAACTGTTTTTTTTCTTCCTATGCTTTGTATTTGCATTTCATGTTTTCTCGGGGCACATTTGGATGTGTGCTGTTTTCCTAGCAACCAGGGTTGGGTGTGGGGTTTTGGGGTGTTTCTTTTTGTTTTTTGGGTTTTTTTTCTTTCTTCTAAGATACTAAAATTTAAATTCTACTCCTATGCTTCCAGGAGCTGAGGCTTTAAGCAATGTACCTGACCTCTGCGTCCTGTGATAAAATGTTCCCTAATTTCTGTGCAAGGCTCAGTAAGATTATTTTAAGGTCCTTTCCAACCTTAACTATTCTATGACTCTATGCTGATAAATCAATGAACACTAAGCATGCAAATAACCTCATGGCCTCCTCAGTGCCATTTCCCCTTCATCCCATTGACTCTGGAAAAGATGTCTTTATGGTTTGTTTATTTATTGATCTTTCCCCCCTCCCTTCCTCAAAGGCTACACTAAAGTGTGTAACTTCAAAAAGAAATGAAATACATTCAACACACTCCTTGTAAGAGTACTTCCTTTCACTATAAAAGAAAAATTTCTGCATGAAAAGTTTACCTGTTTGTCTAGTGGCCATAATAAGCTGCAGGAAGTGCCACTACCTGGAAAGCCAAGACAGGAGGAAGGAAAGGGAGTTGAGTAGCTGAGCTCTAGAGTAAGGAACTCTAACACAATGGCTGGGTTTGCCAAGAAGAACCAGCCCTATGAAGAAAGAAAAGCAATTTTCTATTGAGAAACCTAAAGAAAGAATAAAAAGCTATTGCAAGTCCACAGTGTTTGGAAAGGGAGTGACACGTTGAGGGAGTAATAACATAGATTAAGTTTATCTGTAGTCTGTGGCCCTTACGGAGAGTTGCTTCCATTTGTTTGGTTTGCAGTTGGACAACAAGCCCTAGCGCCGCCTCACTTCACAGAATTGCTGTGTAATGTAGAAAGGAGAAGGTTTCCTCCAGCTTCACCAGATAGATTCTAGAAAAGAAAAAAATAAGTGCAGCTGCTCAGCACAGAGGGGCACTGAGAGGATCACCCTGAGCAAACAGACATGAAGGTCTCAGCCCAGGTGGGAGATCTGAAGACCACTTTGGTAGGAGCCAAGGTAGCAATTGTAGAGGGCTGTAATAAAATCCAAACCCTACCACAGGGAAGTTCTAGTTTTGAAAGCAAGACAAAAATCCTTTATTGCCATTCACAAGGCATGGTTGTTCTTGAGGGTTTAAGAAACAAAGCTGAGGAAGATAATTCTTGGGCCCCCACACTGATCATTTAGTATTGCTTGCCCACCAGACAACACCTGCTGGTTGCTCTCATTTTGAAACTGTAAAGATATCATCCCCAGCTTTCTGCCTGCTCTGGCAAATGTGTTGCCACACTTCACTCCCCACAGTCCCTCTGCCAAGGGCTCTGCAGGGGCACATGTTTTAGTGCTGTTTAGATACTTGGCCTCAATCTCCCGTGCTGGGACTGATGGTGTTGAACAGGGTTATGGTGAACAGAAGAGCTCATGAAGTGGTACTTAGCTGTGTAATAATTTCCTGAGTGTCAGTGCCCAAACCTCCAGCAGATTAGTTTTGTAGTAAACAACCTACTACTTGTTTGTGAATCAAGTCCGCGATCTAATAGCTGTTGCTAGAGCTGCATCGAACTTGTATGTTGGTGACCTTTTTTGTCTAAAGAGGGGGAATAATAGGACAAAATATGTTGCTGTTCTGAGAAAGCTGTGGTTGAACATAACTGTCATTGACTCAGACATCCTGGAGGTTATTTATTTTCCTCATGAGATAATATAATTATAGGAATTATAAATGGAGAAAAACTATTGAAGTAATTTTCTCCCTTTCACAACAACACAATGCTCCTGCATCCTTTCCTGATTCTTTACACATCTACTAGCCCTTAGCCATTGGAAGTGACTTTGCTAAAATTAGTCTTCAACTTTATCTAATCCTTCTGAAAAGCTACGAGATAAACAACATTTAGCTCCCTAATAGTTTTGGAAAGTCAACTAAATTAATTAGATGAAACCACCTAAGAGGCTTTAAGGTGGTTTTTTTTGGGGGGAGGGTGTGGTGCTCTTTCGAAGGGGTGGTCAGTGAAGGTCTTTGGATCATGTGTAATCTCTTGTATATAAGTTCTGCCATCGCAGTGATATTTAAAAGTAGACAAACTCTGCAAGAGCCTTTAAAGAAATGGATCCCATGATAGGATAGAAAGCACCCTTTCTAACTTTTGAGACTGTAGACCTCCTTGAAAGGATCTTGTATTTCTTTTTCTCATGCTGTGGAAAACCCTAAACCACTCTTTTCCCAGGTGAGACTTGCAGTGTTGGTGTGTTCTTTTTGATATCTTTTTTTCTGTGATCTGATGTTCCTGATTCTGAGCAACCAGATTGCTTTGCCATTTTATCCGAGCCCTGGAAGACTTAAAAGAAACATCTTGAGATCAAGCCGTTGAGGTAACAAAATCTCAAATTCTTTTAGTTTGTGGAAGAAAATAATGTTCAAAACCTGGCAAGAATAAGACGTTCAGACATTGCTGCATATATTGGTGCCATAAATGTGTGTGGAGAAATGCAATCTGGTTATGATCACAGCAAGACTAGAAGGTAAACAAAACATACTAAATAACAGTAACTGAGCTCTAATATGTGTTGTCAGCTTTCAAAACTTTGGCCTCAAAGGCTTATTGTGTGTTTTCCCAACCATGTCCAGGTAAAACCACTTGTGTTATTTCATCTATTTGCATTCATGGCAGTATGGCAATGATAAATTACTCTTTATTTGTGGGAGAATACCCTCTAGATTTCAGAATTTATTCACTGAATATTTATATAAACTTATCTGGAGAAGAGCAATGTCTTACTGGCCTTTATTCTTCCTGAGTTTCAAAGTGGCTTTTGCTGCTTCTTTCAGAAAAAAACATTCTGAAGTGCATTCATGTGCCCTGTGAGCACTGAATGGTAGCAAGGCAAGTAGTATTTACCCAAGTAAATATTTGGGTAGGACACTTTAAGTGTGATTTGATTGTCTAGACCTAGGGTCTTGGTGCCACTCGTGATGTCTTTATTATGTGAGGCATTTCAACCCTGATGGCAAATAAGACAAAGGTGATGGGATTTGGGACACGTATCTCTTTCTGGAAGGATGGCAGCTAAAGACTATGTGGGGCATCTCATTTCACCTAAAATGATGCAGGATGTTTCAGTAACTGAATCCCACCTTTTATTGGCAAAAAGGGAATTAGCAACACTCAGAGTACTTGTACCTCAGTGGAGCTCTGGGACACTTAGCCTTCAAAGGGCATTCAAACATCTGGGCTGGCATCTGGAAGTGCAGGGGGACGTGAGTTGTCTTAGAAGTCACCAAATCCACTGCACTTGCCCGGGGAAAAACAGTGCCGAGCACAGGGATGTCTTTTAAACCCTATTGCCCTCCAGGAGTAAAATTCCCAGGACACTCGCTGGTCAGCTGAGCCTCACAAAGATTTGTAGCCTGAAGCCCTTTCCTGACAGCGCCGGGGACCTTACTGTGTGATAGTCTACTCCTTATTGCCATTCATGCAACTCCTTTTTCCCAGAGAGATGCTCCAGGCCCCATCTCCAGAGATGTGAGTGCAGAATATGTTTTTGATGTCCTCCCCACCCTGCATATGGATCCCTAAATGCCACAACAGCACTGGCAGAAACAACCACTCTTGAATTCTCCACCTGCATATGTTTGAACTCTTGTGCAATTAGACTAGCTGAAATGTGACACATGTCTGTTAAATAACTGAAAATGGGTTTTCACAGCCTGCTGGCCTTCAGAGAGGCTGTGTGGGCTGAATAGATCGCTATCAAGCAGGGGATGCAAATGTTTGCTTTTTTTTTTCCTTGGGAGAAGGTGTTATAACAGTGATTAAAGTAAAACTCAAGTTTTTCCTTTCAGATTCCTCTCCCAGTAGCTTTTGCAGGAGTGAATACATCCCTTATTAATAAGGCAAGAGGAATCTTTGTAGAATTTAGACCATCTGTGTCTTACCACAAGGTGTCTGTTTTCTTCCATAACTTCTTCCACACCGAAATCAAAGACATATCTTTTTTAAAGATATGATCCTACCACTTCCCTTCTTTCTGCTCTGCTTCTCTGGCTTAAGCAATCTCCCTCTGAACATCCAATATTAAAGGGTACACTTACTTTATCTCAGTTGTGAATGTTTTCCATTAAGTTCTTGGAACCTTGCTCCTCTAAGTCTGTGCTTTCCAACCTCTGGCACAACACTTTCGAGTTTCGCTGAGAGATGAAACACCGAGGTGGATGTGAGTGGCACCAGACACCCGTGATGATGTCTGCTGCTATTTGGTAGTAGCAATTATTTGATAGTAACAATAACCTATGGGGTTCTTTCAACAAATGCCAGAGATTTGGCACATGCAGTTGGACATATTGTGCAAGCGAATACCTAAGGCTGCCTTTTCTAAAGACCAAGTTTCTAGCCCAAGCTCTGCCAAACAGGAATTTTTTCAGCTCTAAGCCAGCATATTTTACAAAAGAGGAGATCTCAATTTGCTTGGTTTTCTGGGATAGGCATGCACCAGTAACATCTCGGGAAGATCCAGCTGAGAAGAGGTCCGTTATCTGAGGGTGGTTTATTTTCTATTCAACCTTCTTGCGCACAGTACAGCCCTAATTTGTTTGGCCCAGCAGGCAGCTGTGTTTTACTGAAGGCTGGGCATCTGCAAAGAAGAAGGGGCAAAAAGTGCAAGGGTGTCATGAGCTACTTCCTAATGAATAACAATTAGGGTTGAATTTCAGCTGTTTCTGGATCGCCCCACAGGCACTTGTGCTCCAGTATGCTACCAAGACTGAAACACCAAAGGAAATGCTAACTTTAATTAGAAATATAGGTGGACTGTCCTTTCCTGCTGCCAACCTCACAAGGGTTAATTTGAAAAATGTTTACCTCAAAAAGGTAGTGAAAGTGTTTGTAGCTCATGAAAACTGATTGACTTAAGGTAAGGTAAAAGGTCCCTGAGGTAAATTCAGCAAAAAGATGACATGACCAGATTGCTTTATCTAAGTTTTAATGCATTTCTATGTTTTCATGGAAATTATTAATGGTGTTATTGTGTTAATGGTGATGCAACTTCTGCCTGGTTTAGTAGAAAACAACATGTATCACCCATTCTTATCATAATAACATGCTCTTCCCATTTTAAATCTAAAACATGTCCAAGTTAAGAAAACCAAATGCCAAAACTAGTTTCCTCACTTTTGCATCCTTCAGTTACTCTTGTGACAGATTTAGGATCTGCCTGTGCCAAAATGAATTCCATTTTGATGGCTGAACCCCTCTGCCTTTCAGGATTATTCATGCTGCCTGATGACTGTTCTCTGGTATTCCCGTCTAGCTGTTGATTCAAAACATCTTTCTGCAGCAGGGACCTGATGCCGGTTGTGGTGCAAGAAATGTTTGCACCTGCACAGTCCAAGGGAAGCTGGTGGATGTTCCCTGTGCAGTGGCCAGGAAGGCAGCAGCACCACTTCTTGTAAACCTGAAGAGAGGCAAGAGGGGAGCACTGATTTCTCTAGCTCTATTCCCAGTGTACTGTTGCTGTCTGATGTGTTGCTGGTTAGAAAAGGCAGCTCACTGCCCCACTCTTTTGCATGGTGTGTTTTGGCCAGGAAGAGCCGTCAGCAGATGATGGGTGTTTGCTGCCAGGGGGCTGTTGAGTGTTTTGTTTGATTTATTTTTTAAAGACTTTCTGAAAGGGATTGAGTGGCAATACAGAGGGCTCTGCTGTAAATCCCCCTACCCAAATGTGAGGGGGTGAAGAAGAGGGTTGCCAGAAAGTCTAGAGCTCTTGTCTGGGTGTCTAGGATGACAAGATGAAGCCCTGCAGCCTGGGAAGAGTGACGGGCATGGGCACTACTTGGACCCATGCAGCTGGAGATAAAGACAGTGACTTTATGTGTTAATATTCCATCCTTACACAGTTGATCTCCTGCAGGAGTCAGGGGTCTCTTTCCAGTGAATGAGTGGTTTTGAATAAATGGCAGGGACTGTTCACAGCCATTTTAAAGTAGCGGGCTGGGAGTTTAAGCTCTTCTTTTTCTGTCTTTCCTCCTTGCGTTTTCTATTTCTCCTGTACATTAATTCCTTGTATTTCCTTCTTCTTCCACAGTGAAACAAAACTGACTGTTCTCCTTTTGTTTCTAGCTGGTTTACCTCTCTTTCTCATGAATTAGCACAATAGTGCAAAATCTGGACTGCAAATCAAGCATAGATTGAGCTCTGCAAGTGGGAAATCAGATCTATTTTCCTTCAAAAAAAAAAAAGTGATAACTCAGACCTAAAAAAGTGCTCATAGAAAGTTCTCTGACAGCAGTGCTTTTTAGATGGTAATTTCAATTTACTGGAGTGCTCTTCATCCCAGGTACAGGCCTAGTGGATAATCAGATGGAAAAAAAGTGTTTCTTAAATCATAACTTCGTTTCCTAATTTTTAATTGGTACTTAAGTAAAGCTTTGCCAACTGCATTAGCACCAGGTTTTCAAATCAATTTTTAAGTAACACCTTTACCATTGAGTATTATTTAGCACAAACTGCCACTGTAGAGCTACATGAATTCCATTCTTCCACCATTTGCTTTTAATACCTACCTTTGCCAACACAGATGGCACCCATGTGACACAGTAATTACATACACAGTTTAATAAACAGAAGATTTCTCATTTGTGGTTTCTTCTGCATATCCAGCTTGAGGCGAGACAGAAGAAGACAAGAGCTGTACGGCAAAGCCTCAGTAAATGTGAAGCTGTGCCAGATTTCAGGCTGTCTCGACTGAAGGCTGGTGCACACACAGCTAACACAAAACCTAGCTCATTTCCACACTAGAATGCAAAGGTCTCGCGTCAGCCTGCACAAGGACATCATCTCTAAGCTGTCAGTGCTTCAGTGCCAGGCTTGCCTGGCTGCTGAGCTTTGTGGTTTGCTGTTCCTGATCAGTTTATCCCTGAGGACTCCACCTTTCAATGGAGAGGATAGGAAGAACTTTGGGAGAAGTGAGCCTTGTTGAGGTGATGTGACAGCTTGGGGGCAGTACATTTCCTTTCCACTTCACAGCAGCTGAAGGATAAAATCTTGTTGATAGTTCATCTGCTGTCTGTCGTTGTTTTCTTACTCACTCTTGTAATTTTCTTTTAATCCATGCAATTCTTCGTCTTTTCTGTGCATAAGCCCCTTCCTAAAACGAGCTAGAAGAGTTGAACTGGTCTCCTTGCCTCGCCTTGCAAGGCTTCCTCTGCAAGGGTAGGAGCAGTGCACAACTAGCAATAACTCGCTACGTATCCCTGTATGTCTAGCATTTTCTGAAGGTCACAACCTAAACATTTTGCTTCCTAAGCTAGCCATAAGAGGCTGCTTCTAATATATTAAGGCTCTCCAATACTTATACAGCACAAAAAAGGATGGTTTCTCATTTGCTTTATGAATATCTTAATTTTAAAAGATGATTATTAGGATGGTGAGTAGTTCCAGCTCAACATATTTTTTAGTAATATTAGTAATATGGGTAATCCATAAACTTTCAGATGAGATAAAGTCTGATGGCAGCTGTGCAAAACTGGATGATGTTTTAGTGAAGTGGGATAGGTGGGGTGAATAAGATTTAGGAATTAATAAGTGGATTTTTTTTTGTTCTAAACTGGGGGATGACACAACAGTGGGAGATGAGAGACAGATCTGAATGTGTTGGTTAAACAGAGGTTGGTCTAGCTGATTCTACTAAAAAAATCCAGGGAGCAGGGAAATATTAGTATCCCCTTTTAGGGTTACAACGGTTTTGGCTGGAATTGAGTTAATTTTCTTCATAGCAGCTTGTACAGGGCTGTGTTTTGGATTTGTGCTGAAAACAGTATTGATAACACAGGGATATTTTACTATTTTGCTGAGCAGTCCTTACGCAGCATCAAAGCCTCTTCTGCTCCTCATACCACTCCAACAGCAAGTAGGATGTGGTTACAAAAGAAACGTGGAGGGGACTCAGCTGAGACAGCTGACTCCAACTGCCCAGGGGGACATCCCATACCATATGAAACCACACTCAATAAGAAGTGTGGGGGGGTAAGGGCAGCCATTGCCAGGGCTGCCATTGCTTTGGGTTGGCTGGGCATCAGTTGGTTGGTAGTGAGCAATTGGGGGATTTTTGTATCACTTGTTTTACTTGGTTTTGCTCTTTGTTGTTTGTTTATTTAATTAAAACTTAGAAAACTGTCTTTATCTCAGCCCATGACTCTCCTCACTTTTACCTTTCCCATTGTCTCTCTCATCCCCCTGAGTGGGAGTGAGCTAGTGACTGTGTGGTGCTGAGCTACCTACCAGGGTTAACCCACAACAACAGCCTTGAAGCCTCATTTGGCATCATGTGCTCAGTCCCAAGTGCTCACATTCTAGAAAGATGTATTTGTACTGGGACAAGTGCAAAGAAAAAGTACTACAGTGAACAAGGTTTCTGGTTTAGGCCATCAAAAGCTATTGTTTATTTGGCTTGGGCAAAGACATACTGCAAAAGGTTGTAATGTATACTACTGAGGCACTGTGAGCATCGGAAGTGGAGAAAAGCTGTTTCAGTCATCACAGATATGCAGCAAAGCTCATGTAAATCTTCATGTGAGGCAATTGAACAGTTTTATTGAGTACAGGTTAGGTCAGAGTTTATAAACAATGAGGTGGTTTAATAATTTACTTAAGACTGCAGCCTGCTCTCCAGCAGATTGAGCAGTCTCTATAGGAAGGAGAATATGAGTGCTCTGACAGAAACATCCTCCTCAGTCTTGGGATGGTGATGCTGCCCTCAGAGGCTCTGATTTGTGCTGCTTCTGTTTAAATTTGTCTAGTGTGCGCAAAGCTTAGATCATATACAGCAGATGGGTTCAGTACTTATAAAAAGTCAAGTATTTCTTCAGCATGTTATATGAATTTCATCTTTTTTTTTTAACCCATTAATAGTCAGTTGCAAATATTTTTAGTTAAATTTCTATTTGCATTAGTCAGTCAACAAGTCATACACAAGTTAAGAGTTGTGTTTGTTTGCTTCTTGTTGCTCCTGTACCGCTTTGTTTTGATCCCCCTGACTGAGCTGTTTCGGATGTGCTTTAGTTCAGGGAATGACTGTACTTGGGATTCTGCTGCTTGTTCTGGTTTCCTTTACTATCCTCATCTACGCTAAGAGGTGAAGAGGCTGGCCACTGCCCAAATTATAAGATTACTACTTGCTGCATGTGGAGGAGCTTTGAATTAAAGAAGTATCTTGAAACAATTGAAGGAGTACTAGTGGCACAAAATGAACAATTTAAATTCATAAAAAAACAATTTGCAGAGTAGAAGGTTTCCAGACATCTAAAAGATGAAGGTCCAGGGGAAAAATACCCTACAAATCTGAGAACAAGGACCTGAGATCTAAGCTAGAGCTTCATGAATTTATGGAAGGAGTTTTATAATACAACAGAGAAATTCATGTAAATAGAAAATACAGCTTGGGACTCATGTGTAAGTATTTCTAAGGGGCTTTAGAAGGAGAATGGCTTGCTGTTTGTAGAGCATGGATATTGTGCTAACACCATGCTTTAGGGCTTCAACTGTATGCTTGCTGAGACTAAAAAGGAATTTATTTCTCATTGGGCTATAACTAAACCCAAGAGATAGTGGTGCTTGTATGTTTTGCTCAGTGACTCACAGTGAAGTACCTCACCACATTTGGAAACCAAAGAGACTGCCAAGCACTACACAAATTCCTTTCTGACTTTCCATACCAAAATGAAACATGGTAACCTATGTTTTTCTGGGAGTTAAATCTTACCATTCCTACTATTACAGAGGCTAAGGACATTGGTAATGTTCTTGAGATCCCTTAATGTCCTTCACACCCATTCCTTATAGATGAGTGTTTCTGATCCTTTACAAAAGATGCGATTTTATTGCCATGTACTGGTGATTGTTTTGTGTCTTTGGAGGAGATGCTTGTGCCAAATAGCTCTTCCCAGCCTTACATTTGGATGTTCCCACATGTTCCTCTCTGTTCTCTATACTCCCGTAGCTGAGCTTACAGTGCTCTTTACTATTCTTTCTGCAGACTCATGCCTCTATGTTTCCCGTCACAAAACCTTTATGAATTACCTACATCAGGTTGTGTGTGCAAGACAACAGAATCTTTGGATCAGAGGATTCTCGTGGTAGTAGAGGAATACTGTTAGTGTTACTGTACTGTACTATGTGTGAGCTCTTCACTGTGGAGCCATTGTATTTTGTTTAATGCTGCACTTGAAGTCACTTCTTCTTGACACTGAGGAAACGTAATCTCATTGAACTTCAAAATGTGGATGTGTCTCATTAACCTATTTTTTCAGTTTCCAAGATCCTTCTAAATAATGGCAAACCCAGGATGTTTTAACCCATGATCTGGAATAGTTAGCAGTGCAGTCCAAGGCTTAGGCTGATGCAAGGAGTAAAAAGGTAACTCTGCAGGTCCAGATTCCCTCTGCTCTCAAAATGACGCCAGTCTTTTTCACCCTCAGCAAATTTTTTGATTTCCAAAAGGAAAACTGTATTGATCAACACAGATGCTTTCTGAAAAACTTTGAGGCAGGCACAGATGCAGAGCAAGGGTCTGAGGAAGGATGAAGACGCTAATGTATAAGGCTTGTCAAGCTATTGCTGATAAGCAAAACAGAAGTAATTACCTCTTCATGAATAGTTAAATTTGATGAGTTAAGAGGTGACTATGTTCCACAGCCAGCTTAGCAAAATAACTGCATCCTGTGCGCTTTGCCATGAAGTTGTCTGAATTTGGAAAGCTGGTCCCATAGTTCTAGTCAAGCTGTGCAAATGCTCTAAGCACATTTAGTATATGTAAATTAAATTAATGTTAAATCACTGTGCTCTGTGGTAGTGAAAAATACAGGAAAAACAAATGGTATACACAGCAAATTAAGGTGATTCAGCTGTCAGACTGTGTGCATGAATATTTCCCCCAAATCTTCTCTAAATGGAGAGATTACAAAAGTACAATTTAACTTAAAGAGCAAATATTTAATAAATTCAAAAATGGTGACATTACTATGTCTCTTCCTGCTTAGTCCTTCACTGCTCTAGCTTTAGCTTTAATATTCAAGCTTGATAATTTTGTTTTCTAAAAGTAGTCTGCTAGACTATACCTTATATCTTGTTATTTTATGAATCCTCCTTTGGACATTCCAGGCCATAAAAATCAGCCCCCAGACTGGCACTGTAAAGCAAATATTGTTCCTTCCTTGGGCAGATGAATTATTAACCAAGGTTGCACTTGATTGGTGCAAGAAGTTCTGGTGAGTTCAGTTTTGCAACAAGGACTTAAATCTCGTATTGCTGAGCTCTTAGTGCAGGCAAGTAGATATAAAATTGATGAATTATAAATGTTATGCTGCCAAGATCCAGGCTAAGGGAAAATGTGGCAGTTCAGAAGGACTGCCATCCATCATCTTGGGTCTCTCAGAGGTTGGTACACAGATCAATGGTATTGCTGCATGGGTCTGCAGCTCTGTTTGGGTTACTGTCAGCAGCAGAGTGGCTTAGTTTTCATCAGGGTTGGCTGTAAGGGTTTTTCTGTTGATTTTCTTTCTTTTTTTCCTACCACCAATGGGTTCTCTAATATTGACACTCATGGGCTTTTAATAGGAGTAAGTAAAAAGCCAAGAGCATGAACACAAATTGTTATCTTTTGCTGCTTCTTAGAGAAAGCACATTAAGCTTGTGTTGAACAGAATGAAAAATAAAGCTTTCTCCAGGATATGTTTTTAAGATAATGTGTAGCATTGATGTTTTACACATTTAGTTGGGAGGAATTATTGAAGTGTGCAAATGCTGTTGGAACTGAAGGGCTGCAGTAATTAAGCACTGAAGAACTTTTTCCCCCTAGAGATTTATTTTTGGTGGCTCTTCTCTGTTTCAAAGAAAAACTGATTGACAACAAAAAACCCGGATAAGAATAGGAACCTTTTGAATAAATCAGGATGTTTAGTTTAAAAATTTTCATTAGTAGAAGGACATGTTGTAATGTACCTTAATTATTAGAGGAGTAACGAGAAGTTTCCACCCCTAAATGTCTTCGTGACCCTGAGCCAGGCTACCAAGCACAATCCTTTAGGAAGAGATCTGAGTCTGTGCTTTTCTTATTTTGTTCTGCCTCAGACAGAGTGAGGACCCTACTCCACCTTACCAGGATATTGTGCTATTTCTTCAATGACGTCTAGTCACAAAGCCCCACTAATGATGCAGAGGTGGAAGAAGTTACCTTGCGGGCTGGAAACAGTCTTCAGGAGAATTTCCTAGAGTATGATGATCTCTTGTCCAAGCAGCATGAGACTGACCACTGTCCTTGTTCAACTGTGACACAGCATTAGCCTGCAGGGAAGAGACTTGCTGGAAAGCAGCATGGTTGGGTTGGATCTGGATGCTTGCTGTTGGAAGGTGCTGTTGTATGAGCAGCCCCTGCCCTCACCCTTAGGACAGGCCTTTCTCTCCTGGAGATGATGTGTGAGAAAGCACTTGCTTAGAAACAGTTTGTTTGGCATTTCATGTAAACTTTCTATACCTTTCTGGGTCTGCTAATGCACAATAAGGCTGTCTGGGGAAGGTGTGGTTTTTTGGAGAGACCTGAGCTTCCTTTCATGAAGCTTGTCTTTTCATGAAGACATTCAGATGAAAGTTGTACTCCTTATGCTTCAGGGTCTTCTGCTGTCCTAGCCCTATCAGGCATGATCATAGCAGGCCTCCATGTTTGCATCTTTCAGCAAGCCTGGGGACATCTGTATCCCAGCGTTGTAGCCTTCCTCTTTTAAGCAAAGCTTATTGCATTTTGGCACACAGACAGGAATGAGAAATTTGGGGTTCTTTTTTTTTTTTTTCTCTTTGTTTCATTTTCCTCCTTCTTCCTCCATTGTCCTCCTTTGCCCAGCATAAACCCAGTCCCATCTCACAATGTCCTCTTGTCTGAATTTGAGCCCTATTTTCCTCTCAATCCTATCAAGTATCGAATGATTTTTCCAAAATGTTGCCCCACAGCTGTAACTGTGGTTGGACTGTCTGCCTTAAGAAACCAACCCCAAACCTGAGTGCAACCACCACCCTAGGTACTGGGAAGAGTGGTGAGAAGGGTAAAGGGGAAGGAAGGGGGCTGAAGTCAAACAGGAGCTACAGACTCAGTCTGCATGCCTGAAGGACACGACAAAATTCAAGACAAGTGGGAGACGCAGAGATGTGGGAGCATGGACTATGGTTTGCCTTTGCCCAGATGGCTCTCCTCTTCTTCCAGAGGCAGAGCTTGTGTGCCTCAGTAGCTTGGAAGAGAATAAAGTCCATATTTTCAAGTGGTAGGGTGACAACAGAGTTCTTGGTCACACAGCCAACAAAACAACCTGGGGAGGCAGCTCCACATCACAGCTTTAATCAGATATCGTAGAAATACTCTGCAACCGAGTCAGCTGAAAATGTAAGACCCAGAGAAGCTCTATTTTGCATCCAAAGCCAAGGAAAACTCCTGATTTCTGTAGTTGCCATTCAGCTTCCCAGCTTTCAAGCTGTCATTGCTTTCCGTATCACACTGCCATAAATCCACGCAGCTATTGTTCTGTGAAACACCGTGTGCTCATGGATAATGCTTTCATTAAACCTAGCAGCATCATGCCCATTCACAGACCCAAGAGTCACTTATTGTTTGCCAATTATTTATTAAGTGACTGATGTACATAAAGGAAGCATTTATAAATATACATCCAGTCAAAATATATGCTGGACTGATTAGTGTTTACAGTAGTTGACAAGGGGCTTGTACAGAGATGAGAGCTCCCCTGAAGTTAAGTGCAATCCCAGAAAATAATAGGGCTAGAAAGATGCCTGAAAGTAGTTGATTTAAGTAGATAAGAGATGAGGGAAAGTGAAGAGGTGAAATGGACAGTTTGATGTGGTAGCACAGCAGAGATTGTCAAAGGAGCTGTTTTCTCCCAGAAGGTATAACTTTGCTCAGATTTCTGTGGGTGCGTGTCAGCCATTGTTGGCAGGAATGGAGGAACTAATTCCAATGATGCTGGCATGTTTCCTTTTAATATGTTTACTAATGTTCACCTTCTGTTCAGGAATGATCACACTGAAAAATCTTGGCATGCAAACATCAAATTACTTGGAAGTTTCTGTTCTACAAGGACATTTTGTGCATTTCAAAGCTGACACTGAAAACCAAAATAGAATCCAAAATCTGCAGCCTTTTCTTTCAGATGAACCAAGTTTTCTGCACGTCGGGTTGTTGGTAAAACATAGAAGTACGAGCCAAGATCTTGTGAAACTCAGTCTTTCCCATGGGAACACAAAGTCTTTTAATGCTCATCTTTGCAGAGTGCCCATTCATTATTGCTGATGTTAGGCTGATGCACACAAAAATGTCCATGTGCAGGTGAGCTGTGAGACAGCCATTTCAGTAGGAAACCCTGTAATGTTTTTCTGACTCTGATGCAAAATATCAGAGCAGAAGAAATCTGCGTGCTGAGGAAGGCAGTGCCTGTGCTGCTGCTGGCACTAATCTCTCCTGAAGTGGGGAGATGGTTCTGGATCCATTTCTGGCATGGGAGAAGTGAAAAGCAACAACTCATCCAGATCTGGGATGTGTCACAGAAACTGCTGCTTCCTCATTTTTAGCATATCAAGGCTCCTCCTGAGCTCACAGCCTAGATTTCATCCTGATGCCATCAGTTTCCTCAGTGTCCTGTGGCCAAAGGGGTGCACTGTATCACCCTTGATAAATAAGATGGGAGGTGAATGGTGTTTGAGACTTTTAAATCCAAAGTGAGGATTTCTAGATTAGTATTTCTTAGAACTGTAAAATATCAGTCTTTTTGGGGTGTGGTTTTTGGGGTTTTTTTACCCTGTAGCCCAAAAGTCCATCCCCCAGAGTGGTCCTGCATAGTGGCTGCTGCAGGACCAGCCGTAATGCTAGCGGGGAGATCTCCTTTGCTCACTTGAACATCAGTAGCAGACCTGGTGGCAGCCATGTCATCACAGGGTTGCTAGTGTTGGATAGGCTTGGGGTACTTTTCATTTTTCGGGGTTTGAGGTCAGTTTGTATGGGTGGAAACCCATTTCTTTTCATGTGCTTCCACCAGCTGGTCATCATGCCCTCCCTAAGCTTCTTGCCTACAGCTTAATACAGATAACCAAGAAATCCTATGGAGTAGGTAGCATCAAACTGCTGCCGATCCCTGTCTGAGTAGATGGAGATGGGAATTTTGCTGCCTCACAGGTCAGCATGCCCATAGCAGAGCTGCTACAGTAGTGAGGTCAGAAGCAGCCAGGCAGTGCTGTGTTTCATTTAGGGAGATGAAATTCTGGGGTGAGGTCAGCTCACAGGTGCTGGCACTGCTGTGCACTGTGTGCCTGTAGAGGGGGGCAGATGTGCAGGCGCGCAGAGTAAGTTGTGGACAGCCAGCAATGCTTTGGCTGTCGGGGACCCTTTGTTTTGATACTGGAATGGAAGATGCTCTGGGGCTTTTGATTATTGAAATTTTGTGGATTATACACAATATGGATGGGAAAGCAGTGATATCCCAGAAGAGCCCTTTTTTTTTTTTGTGATGATTAAAGCAAATAAATAAAATCTGAGATATTCTGCCACAAATTTCTTTTCTTTCCATTACCCAAGTATAAGTGTGCTTGAAAGGATGGAGAGACATGAGGGCAAACAGCAAATTCTTCCTTTCAGAAATGGGGGAAGGTACTTCTTTATTTATGTAGCTGGGGCCAGATTCATTCCTTTGATCATGAATTGCAGCTTGTCTGTTACCAGTATTATTTCATACTTCATCTTTTCTCATCTAGTTTCTTTTCCTTTTGATCTTGCTCTGTTACTTCTGCCAGTTGTGCTATGTGAGGAGAATAAGTAAACTCGAGACCTAAATTGGCACTGGAAAGACACATCCTTCTAGCTAGTAAATTACTTGTGTCTTGTGTCGGATGCCTTGGAAGTTTGACTGGGATGCAAAAGCTTAGTGATTGTGCTGGACAGTAAAACGAAGAGTTTGTCTGGCATCCATCTGGCACCATCTGCACAGCATTCCTCTTGCACTTGGCTCGTTATGGTCTGGTGTGCTCTAGTGCAAAGCAGGCATGCGAATATACAAACTCTAAGCTCTCGGGAACAAATCCCAGGGTAGACTGTGGAATTTGGTGACCTTTTTTTCCCTCAGGAGCTCTGGAAGGCTGGAGGCTGCAGTTTGTACTTTCTTTTAACTTAGAGATTAGGGAAAAAAGCTTAAGCATGCCCCTTGTGAAACCCAGAGGTCAAAAGGAGTAAAGCTATGGAGACTCCTTTCCCTCCATACTGCTTTGACAGATAAACTAGTTTTGCCTCTTTAGGAGGGGAAAGAGTTTGCAGCTGTATTAAGAGTACAAAAAGAGCTGGGAGGCCCACTAACCCTGCTTGGCTCAGTGCTTTTCTTGAAGCCATTTCAGAAGCCTTTCTAAGCTCCTCCCTTCATTAGCTAGTGGGTTTCTGGATAAGCCCCCTTTGTGGACGAGCCCTTGCCCATACCAGTGCTTAGTTGTATTTATTCAGAGGAATTTCCAAACTTCTCTTTGTAACATGTTGTAGGAAGTAATGATGTATTTTTGTGAATCTCTTGAAAGACACAAGGGCTCAAATCTATCATGAGCTCCTGAAATTTTGACCATGGAATTTATTCAATTGATTCAGTATGTAGGTTTTTCTCTCCTACCCCTCCTTTTGATGTCCCATCCTCTAGAGGCAAGTGACTACTTGAGTGAGAAATTCAGCTTTCATTTATTAAGAAGAAGTTTCCAGCTTTCATAATCATAGGTAGATGTTTAAAAAACAAACCGAACCTCAAGTGTTAACTAAAGCACCCAGGAAGATAAGGAGATTAAGAAGAACCAAGAATTGCCAGATTACAGATAATTATTTTTAAGCTGAAACTCCTGACCCGCTGGTTTTTGGTTTTGGAGTGTGACAGGATGTCAGTACAGTTCATGCAAGTTAATAAACTGTGTTCCACACTATATTACTAGTATGCTGTAGCTATTGCATTTTTCCCTTTATGTGATGGATTTACCCAGTGTAGCCAGGAGGATCCAAATGCATATGTAGTACACGGGGTACATTTACAATGCCTGAGGGGTCCATAACAAGCTGTGATATCCTTAAATCCCTGGTTCAGATCTGGCCTCCAGTCCACAGTGACTGAAGCATCCTGCTGATTTGTTCCCAGCTTGCAAGCCAGTGTGATGGGAGTTGGGGATATATAGATGTTATTTCTTTTTTCCTTATTTTTTGTCTGTGACTAGGTAAAGATTAAGTCGTGCATTGCTGATTCCCACCCCTTCTTTTAGCTGTGAAGTGCTCGCTGGTGGCTTTGCAGGGGGTGATGCAAGTGACTGTCTTGGCATGGAGCTGTGAGTCACCACACAGCATCAGCTTATTTATGAAAATAAGAAACTGAACGGGATGACAGGGGCTATGCAGAAGGTTTAACAGAGTGATGCCTGTGCCGTTTTGTGCCATGTTTTAAGGAGTGGGTTGTTTTGGTTATTTTTAATAGGCAGTGACTTAACATCTGTAAATTGACTAGTTTTTCTTTTCCCGCTTGGTGGAATGTTATGGCCCTCTCTCTTTGGATCTGTTAGCAATAATGGTTAATCTGTGTTGTACCAAAGGGACATTCTTTTGCCCAGCTCATTTAAATGCAGAAATCATCCTTTGAAGTGCCTGATGTGAGCTTCTCCTTCCTGCATGTGGTCCTTCATCCCTATGACTGTGTGATACCCCTGTGGTCATGGTGGAAATCTCATGTAATGTCAGTTGTAACAAAACGTTAGGGAAATACTGACAGACTTTGCAGCTGCATGTGACCCTGAGGAAGCAGCGGTGTGTGACCTGGTGTTTGCTGCCTAAGCTGGTGCAAGGGCCCTTGTGGGAAGACTTAGAGAAACTTTTCTCATTGACATCTGGCCCTTGGTGACTATTTTTGTCTTCAAAGTACATGTCAGGCTTAGCTTCCAGGTAACTTCTTTCCCACTTCCTATTTTTGTGCCTTTGAGAAAAGTGATGTATAGCCTGCTGTGTCTCATAGGTATTTTGGCTTCAGAGCTGTGTCTTTTCCCTTTAATAATGATTTACAAAAGGATTCTCTTGTCCTGTAATAAAGATTGATAGGCTGTGTGCCAGGTCTGCACAGAGCAATGAGGATGTGGCGAGCGGAGAGCTGACGGGAAGAGCAGGCGCCGGGGCCGAGCAGGTTAGCGCAAACACCGGTGGCCATCTGTAAAGACAAATTGAGTTTCTGAAAATAGAGTGACATTGGAATTGAGGCTCCTCTCTAATCTGAATTTATACTTGTGCAAAAAAACAACCTGGGATTACATTTGCCAGCAGCTCGATTGATTTAGTTGAACTGGCACAAGTGCTGTTGCTCAGTGTGTGCTTGGGAGACCTTCTGTCCCCAGTGCTGAACGCTTCATTTACGTTTGGTGATAGGCTGATAAACATCACTGGGCAGTTTTGTTCTCTGTGCTGGGGCAAAGGGATTAAAGTGTGTGAGTGGTTTAGGAAGATAGGATGTGGCTGGATTTCACTTTCTGAAAGGGGACTCCTGGCTGATGGCTGCTCAATGATGTTTAAAAAGTCTTTAGTGAAAGTAAGTAAAAAGCCAAAGTTAATATATGAAGATCATTACTCCCTAGTTTCTGTACAAGCTCTGTTATTATCCTAAGTGAAAATGTGGCCAATTGCTCAGTGGTAAAGCATTAGGCATCAGGACTGTACTATCTTTGGGAAGGCAGCAAAGGTTTTGTGCTCAGTGGTGAGGTATGAAAAGGAATAAGCTAATCGTCCTTTCACATCCCATGTGGAGCTCTGTGGGGTGGTAAATGACTTTCTGAATGATCTCAGAGGCTCAAAAAACCCCTGGGCTTGTAATTTTGTAAATACGGTCAGAAGTGTGTCTGGCTTTGGGTTGTGTTTTATTAATCACCCATTAGCTATCATTAAGATATACTATTACAGCAATTCGTGACCTGAGATTTAGTAATGCTCCAGGTAATCTGGGCATGCAGAGTTGATGGGATGGAGGGTCAGAGGTAGAGTTTCTCTGTGGCTTTTCCTGCTTGCTAGGGTCTGATAATGCTACATTAGAAACAGAATAAAGCACAATGGGGCAGCATAACTCTCCTTTAATGCTAGTAGAGGACAAATTAATTCTTTCTGGGTGTTTTAGAAACTGCACCTGATCTGTATTGTGTCCCTTATTGTTATTCAAGAGCAATAGTAATTGATGTATCTTTAGCAGGATGCTTACTTCTCGTTATACATGTATAATGAGATGCTTAAAAAGCTTTGAATATTGATGCAGGTATGCAACTAAAAAGGCAATAAAGGGGGAAAAAAAAGACTGTAAATTATTTAAATTATTTTTCCTTTTTTTTTTTGCTCTTTTTTTAAAGTAGATAGGACCTATTGACAACTCTGTGTTCTTCGCAGGTTTTGAAAATCCCAAAGATCTGGGGTGCTGGTTTCCACCCAAGTGATTTCTGTATGCTTCCATGTCACTAGTGATCCCTTGGAAGACACAGATGATGGGAGGCGGAGGATGGCTGCGGCTACTGCAGCTGAGATCCCAGTATTGGGCCCAGACAAACTTGGTTACTGCTGAAGACACAGGGCACCACATGGGTTCTGCTCTTCTCTTGCAGTCAGCCTGCACACAGGCTGCTTGGGATCAACTGGGTCCCCACCAGTGCTGCAACTCAATCGCGGTGCTGGTGCAGTGATGCATGGAGAAGGGGGAAGCGGCTGCACTGCATGCTGCCAGCTTTGCAGACATGAGCAGTCTCAACCATTTGCTTGCTCTCCAGCATCTTATTTTCATGATTTGTTGTTTTTGCTGCACAAGTGAGTACCAAATCAGACTCAAAAGCGAGTGCCGCAGAAGGCACTGTATGTTGCTGGAAAACAGCCCAATAAAATAAACAGATGCTGTCATAAAAAAAATAGAGCAGAAAGTCTGTTAAATAGAGATGCCCTCAAAGAAAAGGAAAGTATTGTTTCATGCACTGTACACTGAATATTCTGGGGTTTATTTTGGTTATTTTGACCTGTGAAGTTACTGAAGCCTCACCTCTATGTGTGTGTGTTGCCGTGAGGCTGAACATGCTTGGAAGGAGTCTGCACCCAATGCTGAGAAATGGCAGTGGCTGAACTTTCAGCAATACCTCAATGTTGGCGCACTGTATCTCTGGCTCTTCAGAGGACCTAGCTAGTGGGTTTAACATGCAAAGAAAAATAGATGAGGAGTATGCAGTTTGTGCTCAGAGGACCCTGGCTATTTCTTAAATTATTTTTTTATATATTCCAAAAGAACAAGACTGCTTCTTGCAGTCAGCTTCCTTGCAGAAAATCTGCCAAGATAAAATTGATAGAAGATGTTGTGAGGAGTAGGCCAGTTGCTGGGAGGGAGAATGCTGAAATGGAAACTCTGCTGCTTTGGGGTAGCCTCAGCTCTCCAGAAGTAGGAAAAGATGAAGACAGCATCAGCCTGAGATATTTCCAGAGGATAAATTTTACAGCTCTTCAGAGGAGGCTGCAGGAAAGCTTCAACAGATTTGGGAGCAGCATCTCGAGGAAGGCTGGAAGATTGGGAATCCTCCTTTTCTCAGTGGCCAACTGATACAACCCAGACTTTGATGTTATTGAGATGTCTGGTGATTTAACCCATGCTAGATCTTCCACATTTATGGATACATTCTATGTCTCTGGTACTTGGCTGTATTACTGCACTTAGGCAAAAGCAGCAGCAACTATTAATAAGCAGAAAAGGAGGTGGTAGAAGTGGTATTGTAGCAGTGACCTCAATAGCACCAATATCTGAGCCTCTTCTCAACCACCTACCATCATGTCATTACTAGTTTTAGCTTTGTTGATGTTATTTTGTCCAAGGCGTTCCCATTTTAACCATTTTAAGATCTGGCACTCTGTGATTGCTTCATTTTTTTTACAATTGGATCTTTTGGTACATTCTAACACGTCTGTTATAACTTAGACATAGTCCATTTAGCAGTCCATTTGCCAATGAGGTGCTTGGATATTGCAGGGCCATGGCACATTTGGAAATGTGTTTCCTTCTTTGTGTAGTATTTTTGAATAAATCCTTTGGGGAGGCTGGTTTGGATGCAGTTAGGCTTGTACTCTCACAGTTACCCTCCAGGGAAACTCCATCAGGCCCTCAAAAACCGAAATAAACAAATTCATGTTTTAAGGTTTCTCTGATAATTGTTTTTACATATGTTAGGGGAATTAATTCCACAGCTTCTGTGGTGTTTGGATTTCCAATTCCTTGTCAGCACTTCAACTTCTTAAGAAGTTTTTGACCGTTTTGAAGAGCTTTCCTAGTAAGTTGATGTTGGAAAATCTTTCCCTTGTTATTGGAAAAAAAAAAAAAAAGAAGAATTAATAAACAAAAGTGCTGTATGTTTTAACATTTAAGTCTGATCTTTTTACAACTCTACAAAAGCAAGACGATGGAAAATGTCAGCCCATCCTGGTTCGTGTGCTAGTTACTGACAGGGGGAACTCCTAATCTGAAAGCATGGACTTCTTCATCTCCAATTAAATTCCCTTTCAGCTATAGCAGATACGCATTTTCTGTGGATCAGCACAGGCAAGGGCTTGAGTAGTATTAAGGGTATATATCTGCTGGTAGTGCTGATCAGATAACAGATTATTTCACTTCTGCAAAACTGTTGAGATCTGTGGGGGAGCTCCCCCTCCTCACTCCAAGTTAAGCATTTGCAGGGACTGCGTGCAAGAATTCATTTTATTTCCATTTTAAACTTTGGAAGAAAATGTAATATGGTACATACGGCTTGAAAGATTGTTGTTTGTGGTGATTTTGTTGGTTTGGTTTGGTTTTGGGTTTTTTTAATCCATTTTGGAATACATCTTTCTGAAAGATTTGCGACAGAATAAGATCCAACATAATTTTCATGAGATTGTTTCACTCCATTTTCTTCCAGTTTTTGGTAGAATTGAAGCAGCATTTTCTACTGAAAAAGCTGTCAGTGAAAAAATGCCTGCATTCTGGCCATCTCCTGTGTGTACCCAGTTACACATGGACCTCATGATGTGGTACTGCTGCTCTTTGGTCCATGGACTTAACCTTATCCATGCTACTTGGGCAGGCTATCATTCCTGCACAGCCTTCATTAGCCTCCCACCATATTGCAGACTTCCCCTGCTATTCTGTGATGCTCTTCTGGAAAGCTGCCCTTGCCTCTACTTACATCTTTTCCATAGAGTTGGAAACAAGTTCTTCATAACCTCAAAACAGAAAATGTCTTTCATCACAGGGCGTATGCAAAAGCTGTGACTATTGGAATTCAAAAAGTTGTTGTTGGTTCATTAAATGTGGAGGGACAGTGACACTGCTTTAAAAAGTATATTATTTATTTTTGGTAATGGAGGGTTATATTTACAGTTATTAGTGCCTGTCTACTACGAAATGACAGCAACTTTGCACTCAAAAAAATTCAATATGGTGAGTACATAAAGGAAAGGTTAAAATTAAAAAATAGTAAGTTAAAAACATCATGTTCTCTTTGGTAGTGTATGAAGGAATCCACTAAGGCCTAGAAAGAAGCCTTAAAAGTTAGCATGCCAAGACCAGGTGAAAGTATGCTTGTTGGTGCCATCTTGGTTGTTTTTTATTCTCTATTCTGGTTAAGAATGTTTGTCCTTAACTTTTCAGCTTCAATATGTGCATTTTTCATGTTTGTTTTTTGATTTTGTGGCATTTCGGTGAAGAATTTTTTTGCCAACTCGTTAGGCTTTTCTTTTTTTCTAGATTTTTTATTTATTTAACCTTCTACAATCGCTCTTCCTTCAGCACAGCTCAAGAGGTAGATAGAAAACAGCTGTGTCTTGTTCATTGGAGCTCACAGCAGGGTTCTTTGTCTATGACCCCCACAGACAGAAAAGGGTGCCACCAAAATCTCATTTATCATCTTGGTCTGTTATTGGGATATAAACCACATCTACTGCTGCTGCTTTATACACTTATCAGATGGCTTTGCTGAAACATGACATGGGGATCAAGTTTGTTGGCTTCTTTTCTTTGTTTTCTTTTTTTTTGTTTAAGTTGCCGTGGGATTTTGGCAAGTTGTTTTGACTGTCTGGTCCCCTTATTCAACACCAAACCACTCAGGGCAGAGGTGGCACTCCAGCAGCTGTGAGTAAGCCCACCACAACTGGCTGCAGGTGGCCATGTGCCCTGCTGTCACACTGGGGCTGCCTGTGGTGGAACTGGTTTGCCTGTTTCATTTTCTGCTTGAAAGTAGAAGGCCTGGCACAACGATGCTGAGGAGATGCCCTGTTACTGGCATGCTGAAATGATGCTGACCAGTGTGGGATGGGGAAGCACAGCCCAAGGTCCCACCTCACGTCTCTGGGGCTGTGAGCAATGCCTGTTTGACAGCTTGACCTCTTTGGTCTCCTAAAGGGTAAAATACATCTAACCAAGGGCTTTGCTTGCTTTGGCTAACTGATAAATTAATTCGTATGTACCAAAGCATTCTCTCTGCCATCTCTTGTAAGGTAGTACAGAGATGACAGAGCAGAGTGAGATGCCAGGTCAGGTGCTGGGGAGGGATCCCTGCACTACGTGGGAGCAAACACTTCCTCAAAAAACCTCATGCCTGGGAGCACAGGGATTGGGCACAGGCTGAGTCAAGTGGGTCTGCTCCAGTGCCCCACACACATCCCACTATTGCAGCCTCTCAGAGGAAGGTGTCATCAGAAGGATGGCCCTGCAGCAAGCACAAGGTGGCAAGGCTGAAGGCGAGCATGTGGTATGGTATTTCTCAGTCAAGTGGGAACTTAAAAGAACTGACAAGGTGGAAAGACATTTTAGCCCTGCCTTAGGACTCACTAAGCACAACCACAAGCCTGGTGATTCAGCACACTGAAGTGAAGGGTGTATTTTTCTGCAGAAACTTTTAAGGGGTTTGCTGGTGTGAGGTGGAACCATCGCTGTCATCGGTAGCACCAGTTGCTGCGTTGATGTTATCACTACCCATGCCATACAGGCAACTGGCAACTTTAAGCTTCCAGCAATTAATCCCTTTAATCTCCTTGTGTTCTAAGCAATGCTGTAAATTAGCAAAGTACCTTTTTCGCCCCATCCCTTCTTTTCTCCCCCCTCCTCTAGAAAACAAATTGGATTCACTTTATTCTTCTAGAATGAAAGGCTGAATGAAATACTGTAGGGATTGTATCCAAATTGAAACGTTCCTTTCTTTTTTTCATAATATGTTATTGCCAATAATTGTTTGTTTGTTTGGTGTGTGTTACTTTTTGGATAAAAAAGAAAAGTCCAGAGACAGCTGGATATACATTAATCTTAGCTAAAAGCTTTTCAGCAGATTAACCCTGGAAGGCAAAAAGGATGTGAACACAGCTGGAATGAATTATTGTTTTCTATTTCAAAGGAATATTCATAAAGCTCTTTATTTTGGAGATTCAAACTGACTATTACAGAATTATCTCTTTCTGCCTTTTTTCAGACTTCCCTTTACAAGTGTCCTAGTCTGATTTACTATATACGTTTATTTCTGTTGAGCTGCTGAAATACGTTGCATGAATACTTCCCACCCCTCATCAGGAATACCAGTGGTAGCTCTGATTTCTTAGGGATTTGTCTCTTTATGGTAAACTTGCTGCAAATTCATGAGAGGTAAGACTAAAATCAAGGATCAGGGATCATATGCTTAGCTTGGTGCTTGTGCCACGCTATTGTAGTAATGTGCCTCTTATGTCATGTAGTTTCCTAAAAATTGCATCTTTTATGCTTTGGTACTGGAGGGCAGCCAAAGCCTTCAGAAGGGTATGAAGTTTAACAACTGATCATCCACCAGCACAAAGCCCAAAGTGTCAGAAGTGAAGTGTCAGAATTTAATTTTGGATGAACTGATAATAGAAGGAATAGAGAAGGGAACAAAAGGTAATTTAAAAAAAATTAAAACCTTTAATGCCAGTGTGACATCATGTTTCCTGTTGAGCAAAGTGTTTTGATGAGAAATATTGCAATTAGGTTTTCGTTGGTTCTTTGTCATTTTTTTGGTGGGGATTAACCATTGCTGCTGACTGAGGATGTGTGTGCTTGAGCTCCCACTGCTTTATGCTGGAGCTGCAGCTGCTGTGGCTGGCAGTGGAGCAGAATTTCCCCTGCTTGACAGTTTATAGAAATCGGAGAGCTCTTCACTATTCTAGAGCTGAAAACTGATAATAAGGACTGCTATGACAGCTGTCTAACCTACAGCTCCTTTAAGTCATCTCTGAGGAAGCTCTCTTGTTTTACTCTCCCTCCTGTGTGGAGTACAGGGGATATTGCATACCTGATCCCTGGCACCTGGCCACACTAACATATGGTGTCCAGGTGGTTTCCAGGGACAGGTCCTTCGCACACCCTTCTGCTGCACTGGCCAGAGAGCGCTGGGACCTTCAACTTACTGTTTGGACCCGAAAGTACAGGGAGTGGAAATTCTTCACTGAATTTCCAGTGAAGAAAGAAGCCTTCCTTATTGTTCATTTATCATCATTATGAGGAATAACCTGAGCTCCTTAGGGAGGAGAACCTCAATATGTTGCTGTAATAGGGTAAGTCCTTAATGAAATTTTGGCTTCAGTTTCACCATAAATATCTCCTTTGTGCATTTCAATTTGGGGGAAATGGGAAATAGGAAGCTTAGACCATCTATTTTATTCTCTCCCGGGGTTTATTAATCACTAGAAAGCAAGCAATACTTCCTGTAGAATGTGGTTATTGCTTTGTTCTTGCTTCTAATATAAATGTTTTTGAGATGTTCTGCTTTTCTAACTGAATGTTTGCCTTAAATCAGTAGTTCCGTTTTGTTTATTAAAACCAAACTTTCCCTTATTGAGTATTGTTGTAGAATTAATTACCACTCTCTTACTGAGTTCCTTTCTTTTTCAACAAGGGAGAATTAAAGCAGCAGACGCTGGGAATATATTAGCAACAGCAGTTTTCATAGAGCTCTGACTAAGGCCTTGAATTTGCTGTTTTGTTAAACAAGTGTTTTGATCTAGAGACTTCCCACATCAGGGCATTAGAAGAAATCTTCCATATTTATGTCCAAGAAGGCCCTACTAGGAGGGCCTGAAAAGAAAACCATGCAGTATTCGGCAGGGTGGGCATTTTCTCGGTTTCCTCCTTAACCTTTTGCTCTAAACTTTCTTCTGTAAATACCCTATAAAATTCAGGGCCCATGCCGACCTGTTAAAAGCTGCTTGCTACCAAACATAGTCCACTCAAGCTTCATACGTGTTTGTCGCACCCTCCTTTTGTGCCTTGGAACTGGACAGCATGTGGAAAACCATGGCTAGTTCTGCTAAAGCTAATGACTTTAGGTATGTCAGGGTAAGTTTTTTGGCCAAGAAACCTGGCTACTTGCCTGAAATGGCAAATCCTGCAGTTGTTTTGGCGAAAGCTTCATGGTTTTGCACAAGTCCCCACCCGTGCCATCCAATTTTATATTTTCCCATGAGTTCTGAAATTTTTTATGCGTATTTCAGGGAGTAGCCATTTGTAATGTTCATTTTCCTTACAGCAATTTTAGAGGAATTAGTGATATAACTTGACTGGGATGGCAGAGCTGATGGCTCAGCTGGAAGATGGCACAGCAAAGGTGAGCCAAAGTCCAGCAGATGTTGACCAAGCAGGCTGAAACTCTCTGGGTTTGGGCCGGATCACTCTTTGTGCTTCCAGATACATCCTGGGTCTGTACTTGCACATACTGGGTGAGTGGCTTCTTCTTTTGATCTGAGGCAGTCTCTGAGTGTTTGGCTTTGCGGTGGGAAAGGAGCCTGGCTGAGGTATGCAGCTGCTACTTGGGTACTAGCAAACAGCCGTGCTGACAAAGAGGAGTTTTGATTCCCTCTGGCTTAGAAGGGTCTCAGCTCACAGTTAGCAGGCACGCAGCTTGGCCTTCCTTCAGAGACTGCTATTTTTACCCTACTCCAAAGTTTATTTGCTGGTTGTCAGCTCACTAAAGTTTGTCTCCTCAATTCATCTCATGAAAGCCTGGGCAATAGCAAAGTCAAAGCCCAGCCCGATGGTACAAAACTGGATGGCACTGGGACAGCAGCAAGTGCAAACCATGCTCTTAAATGTTTTGAGTTTTAACAACCACTTCCTTCCTTTAGTACATGCAGATGTTTCTGGCTCATGGGGTAAAGGAGGCAAATGACTCACTGCATGGTGATGGAGAGAGGTAGGGTAGCTATGGTGGGGCTGGAAATCCACACCTGCAACAAGGGGAGATCTGGAAAAAGCAATGGCAATGTTTCAGGAATTGAGCCATGTGTTGGCATCTCATCTAGGAGGCCTGTACCTCTAGTGGCTACAAATGTGGGGCTGCAGGGAAGAATGGGCATTTTGCACCAAGTGGAGAATGATGGTGAGTAAAGACCATGGTCCAGCCTTTATTTAACTGTCAGGGAGGAGAAGTGAAATGGAAAACCAGCTTTGTCCAATTTGTCCACTCCTGCTAACATGTAATGTGTGTCTCTTCAAAAGGATGCTAGAAACTTTAGTGTATACCTATCTGTGCTATAGGTGAGGAAAAAGGAGATTTCTTAATACTGGACTCCCATGTAATAGCACGGCCTGATTTACTGTTGTCTAAACATTGGAAAATGGGAGGAGGAGTTGAAAGAGGAAGATACAGCACTCACATAGTCCAAGTATTCCTATTGTATTCCAGTCCTGAATCAGTTTCAGGCACTTCTGAATATCTGTGGTATCCCTTTTGTTATGGTGTGGCTGAAGCACCTGAGAAAAGGAAGCAAGCCCTCAACCGAAGCCATCAGCTGATGATGCCTTGGCTGAAAAGAAAAGTATTCATGTGCTGACTGGGAGGGACAATGTTTTGGAAGGTGAAGTGGCTGGACCTTGAAGCTAGGTGTTTGCTTGCTCAGTGCCAGGAGGCACTAGCAGGTGTGTGAAAAAGCACTGTCTGCTACCGGTGAAGAAGTAGCTCATTGTATATGGGCAGTGCTGGAAAAAGATATGAAATGGAGGAGTGATGGCTACACAGCAGACACAACTGAAGTTACCTGCTGTGCCACTCAGCTGCAGCCCAAGAACTCAATGAAAATTTGCCTGTGGGCTTAAGCAGTGCTTTTTACTCATGTGGCATTTGTGCGAGCAGTATAACAAAATGTAAAATCTGTGAGACTCGCAGTACTGTGATTCCTTTTCCTAGGATTGGGGCTTTTTGATTTAGGTAAAGATAATGTGCTTATGCATCCATGTGGTTAATGAAGAGAATGGGAAAGGTTGTGAAATGTCTTTGTGCTCCTGTATCTGCATGATGATAGCAGATACAGCACAGGGTTGGTGGGTGTCCTTGCTAGATAAATTCCCAACTGGCTTTTCCTGGTGGCTGCTTAACGTGTGTTTAATTCAAGGAAAGAGAAGGTGCACTGTGTGGTTAAAATGATAATGGAGTTTATACGGCAAATCTCAGCTATCACTAGCTAGAGGTGGTACTTCCTGTTGTGCTACCACTTAGCCCAGCAGCATTTTGCAACATAAAATCTAATAAAATCCAGACAAGATCCAGAGAAAGGTGGCTTTGCAGTGAACAGTTTGATTTTGCACAATACTGGTTACCAGTGATATAATAGACTCCTGGACCAGCAAATACTGGAGAAAGGAGCTGGTATATCCTATGCTGGGGGCAAAAACCTCAAGGTCAAATGCAACATAGCTTTTTAGATGCTTCTAAGATTTGAATAATTTTCAACAGCCCTACATGAAAAGAACAGGCGTTTTTTCAGCAGTGACTACAATGCAGTTGAAACCAAAATTAATTAATTTTTTTTTTAAAAAAGTCATTTGGGAGAATGCCTTAAATTAAGAGTAGAGTTTAGCTGGCCAAGATGAGACTATTCTCATACATTACCTAGATTAAGACTTTACTGGTTTTTTTTGTTGTCAAAGCTAAGAATTTAAACCCAATTGGTGTTGGTAGTTCTCATGGCGACAAAGCAGCAGCTATTCATATTCAAGTGCTGACACCCCTCATAGCCCAGAATGCAGCCTGAGACTCCCAGCAGCTCTTATCCAAAACTTTACTGATGCATGCAGCCTCTTCATTTTAAGTCTGCCCTGCCTTATGTGCTGTGGAACAGTCAACAGTGAGAGAAATGCCTCATTCCAGTGGGACAGCAGTGTGAGGGATAAGGAGGCAGAGACATGATAGAGAAATGTTACGTTAATATTCCCTAGCTTCAAAAAAAAGGAAAAAAAGATCTAAAAATAAAGCAGGCTTGCACAATAGCCAAGGTGAGTATGCAGCACACACCTCGTGTTAGACAGAGTGTGTTGCTTGTCGTTATGAGCACTGGGGAAGTGTGGACTGCTCCCACTGGGAAGCTGGGAGAGCACATGCTTCAGGAAGGATTTATCCTTGTGAATGCTACAGACTCAACAGGACGCTTTGTTTCCAATATTTATTTTGTTAGAAAAGTATAAAAAGAAGAAAGGTGCAAAGTCCAGCTGATGAAAGTGTAGGGAAGAAAGGCAGAAGAGTTTCCCTCTCTTTCCCTCTCTTTAGATAACTTTTTACTCCTTTATAAAATTCTACTGATTCCTCATTAGCCTTAGAATCATCAGTGATGCAGTTGCACTTAAGGATGAAATTATGAACTCAGATTTGGTAAAAGCTTGAGGCTCTGTATAATTTAGATGTTCAAAGGAGAGAGTTAAAATTCTGATTGGGAAAGTCAAGCGATTATCCGCTTCCACATGGAAGCCCTCACATACCTAATACATCAGTGTGGTTTTCCACCCCAGTCTCCATTTTCTCAACAAATTAAATTAACTGTTGAGAATAGCCTGGGTAAGAGTGGCAGGTTCTGTTTTCTTGGAAGCAAATATCAAAACTGAAATACGTTTTCTCTCCTGTCCTTTTGTGCATGTGAAGGACAAGCAGATCAGTGCTGTCTCTGCTTTCCAGTAAGAACAAACAATTTAAAGGAACTGGCTGTGATGCTCCTGTTTGTTTATGATTCAGTGATAATGACTTGGTAATGGCAGTCTGTAAGTCATTATCAGCATTTTTACATCTCCTATGGAAATTCCAGACATATTTAATTCGCTCACTTGGTATATAAAAGCTATTCCTGCTGAGCATAATGTGTTGAATACAATTCTTACTCAGTTACTAGAAGTGCACTATAAAAATTGTTGAAACTTGGTAAGTGAGCTGTAACACACCTAATGCATCAATTTACTGGTTTTCTTCTCATTTTTCTTGTAAATTTAGCTGTTTTCATAATTGCAAGGGCAGTTTGAGATGGGGAGCAGGGTGTGATTATTTATATCTTTATGTATCTGTTTTTAAAACTCTTTTGTCCTCTCTTAATTTCTGCAATATGACTCCATAAGTCTTAACACAGTGAGATGCAACTGTGGTCTGCAAAAAAACTTAAGAAATACTGAAGCACTGCTTTAATGAAAATGATCCTTCTCCATTTTTGAGCTGATGTGTAGTTAGATTAGAGGAGCTGCAGGAACGAACTATGTAACATGAAATAATTGACATTGCAAAGTGTATTCCTGCAGCACAGCCTGGGGTTAGTGGTCTGATATTGAAAGCATAATTGCTAATGTGAAAAAACACATCCTGTGTTTGTAAATACCAGCATTTCACTCGGACATCTGTCCTAGTTTCATCTGGGATAAAGTTGGTTTTTGTTTTATTGTGTTTTCCTCAGTAGCTGGTGCAGTGCTGTGTTTTGGCTTTAGTCTGAGAGCAGTGCTCATAACACACTGATGGTTTTAGTTATTGTTAAGTAGCACTTACCCCGATCAAGGACTTTTCAGTCTCTTCATGCTCTGCCAGTGAGGAGGGACACAGCATGTCATGCCCAATATATAAACTGGGGAGAGTTACCTGGAAGGGACCGATTGCTGCTCAGGTTGGGCTGGGTATAGGTCAGCAGTTCATGAGCAATTATGTTGTGTATCACTTGTGTTTCTTTTTCTCTTGTCTCTCTTTTCCCTATTATTATTATGTTTTACCTTATCTATTTAAGTTATTAAATTGTTCTTATCTCAACCACAAGTTTTACTTTTTTTTTTCCCTAATTCTCCTCCGCATTCTACTGAAGGGTGGTAGGGCAGAGTAAGTGAGCAGCTGCGTGGTGCTTAGTTGCGGCTGGAGTTAAACTATGACACTGCCAAGGATTTGGGATGAGCTAAGAAGGGCAAGTGCTGGGCAGGACAACAGCTGAGGAAAACTTACGCTTGGAAGAAGCAGGACAGAGCAGAGTAAGAACTGTTTCCCTCTGGGGAAGCAAGCTGTACTGAAAGGCAAGAGGCCCTTCAAGGACTCTCCCTTCTGCCCACTTGCTGTGTTAGGTCCTAGTCTCTCCATGTGAATTACTGAAATTTTTGTGAGGAGTGAGTGGATGGAGGAGAAACTGTAAACATAAGAAAACTACCAACAGGAAACAGCAACATTTTTTGTGTGTAATTTTTGTGTGTAATTTTTGTGCATGTGTGTTTAATTCAGTGGTCAAAAATGTTCCCTTTTACCAGTTTGAAAGACAATTTCAGCTCAGAACGCTTCGTATTTTGGAACATTGGCAAAGATGCCTCCTAAGCACGAAGTGACGAAGGGACCTGAGTGTGTTTAGGAGGTCTAAACCTTTCTGGAAAAACTGTCCAGATCCTTCAGCCTGTCAGGGAAAAACAGAACAAACCAAACCTCTCTTGCCTTTGTGAATTGTTGGTCCTGCTTTTTTGCATAGAGCAAGTTAAACTGTATTCATCCCTGCCTCAGCTGGGCAAGTGGAACGAGCATAACGTTGTGTGGGACAGAGTCCTTTGTGCGTAGAAGTCAGAATGTTGCTTTCTTTGGCTCAGTTGCATGTTTGGCCTTCTTAGCTAGCCTTTAGTAGTGGAAAGATTGTTTATTTCTTAGCAGTCTCTGTTCTGTATCCCACACTTCTCTCTTAAGTATCTGGTATTAGCAGCTGCTAGAATGTGACGAAGAACAAATGAACCACGTATTTATTTATGCAATGACCTTAGCCTTTTTTTTTTTTGTGTGTTTTGGGTTTTTTTTTGGGGGGAGGCTTTTTGTTTTCCTCCTACAAAGCCAAGCATCATTCTTTGCATTAAATATACTCACTCTCTTCATTTCCCCTTGTATAAACCAATCATATAAACTGTGGTGTATTAGTATTTGGGGATTTCCCTGCAGATGGAGAAGAAGCCATAAAGTTTGAGGCTACTGAAAAAAGGTAGAAACTCAAATCTCTACAGGTATTCCAAACAGTCCTTGAAGCACTAAAGCAAGTTTTATTACAGAGGTTAGTTTACGTTACACTCATTTATTAAAACCTAAGGACATCTTTATAAAAACTACTGTATATAAAGACAAGAGCAGTGCAATAGCAGTGTAAAACACATTTTTGGTTTACTTGGCAATCACTTTAGAAGACAACATGATTCATAATATGATGTTAGAGAATGCTGCAAAAAGTAAGACAGGATTAGATCAAAATCTAGGTTAGCAAATCACTGGACACTGATACATATTGATTTCAAACATCAAGTGTTATGTAAACAGTATTATTGTCAACGTATTAATAAAGAGTGAGAAATCACTGCAACCCTAGAATTTCTAGTTAGCTTAATTAGCCTAAAATTTGACTGCTGACTATTAAAATTGACTATTGACTATTATTTTCTTAGTGATTTACTATATATCTCAAAGGAGGACTTGAAGAAATGCCTGTCTTATACAAGAGAATTTTCGAGGCTGAGAAAAGATGTTACTTCTTGGCGAGTGGGTGAGGTTTTGGTTTTGTTGCTTTACTCCTCATGCACCATCACTGGTGGTAAAATAGAATTGACTTCAAAAATTACTTTGACATGTTACTTCATCTCTTCTTCAAGTGGACAGTCCTCCTATAGAAATTACAACCATAATAAAACTCTTAAAAACAGTTATCTAAAATATCTGCTACAATATGCTGAAGGATACATTTAAGAGGCCTTATTGTTTTCACTCTGTGTTTTTATAAGATTGGTAACCAGGCACAAAAGATAGTTAATTACAACACCAAGTCCTGCCCAAGCTTTATGACTTATCTTTTTATGTCCTATGTTATACACAGCCATTATTAAGAAGTTGGACACTCAGTTCTCAGAAAAATTGAAGAGAGAAAATGAGTTGGACCAGGAAGGAGTCTTCTGGAGCATAAAATTCTTTAACAGACACTGAGACAGACAGCTGCCATTGTTAAATAAGGTGTATAATGGAACTACATATTTCTGTAATTTTAGTTCCCTTATTTTTCCAACTATGTGAGGATAGACATAGAGGAAAATATATCTATATATCTATTTTAGTCCTTTTTGTTTTTTTCTTTCTTTCTTTTAGAGGAATACTGTGTTTGAATGAGTCTCTTTCTGCAGAAATAATTGAAGAATTCATTGCAGTTTATCTGGGTCATCATGATTTCTATCAGGTAAATGCAGAAGGCTATCAGAGCATGGCTACATAGTTGGTTGAGATGTTCGGGTGTCTGTCTAGCTAGTGCTGTTTTACAACATCCCAAGCACTATGGGAGAAGGGCCGACAGTGATGGTAGCAGGGAAACATTATTTCCCTTTACTATAAGGCCCAATGAGCATTAGTATTATTCAGGATCTCATACTCTGCTAAACTGGAGAGGCTATCAGATTATTATAACAACACAATTGATGAACAATGGTTTATCAGCTACGACATGGATTTACCCCTAAATTAATTGGTAGGCAAAATCAGAATTTCAACCAGAGATTATCTACCTTATATTAACTGGCTCTGTATAGAGAACAAAAGAAAACAAACAAACAAACAAAAAGCACATCAATTACAAGGTATACATATACTAGAAGTAAAGCATAAAACTGCTCGTTAATAACGCACAATTCCCAAAGGGAAAAAAACCCTTACAAAATACAGTAAGTAAGTCACACAAACCAGTATCTAATACAAATTCTTTCATGAACATAAGCTTTTTACAAAGCTCTCTGTGGTGGTCATCACTTGCAATGAAAGTAGGTGCTGGTAGAAGGTAAAAGAAGCAAACAGTTACTGCAAAGCGCCCAAGGTAAGACTGATTAGATATGTACTTTGCTTAGTGTTTGCAAGGTGTTACGAATCTTGGAGCTAATGAGACGTGTGGAGAAGACATGATGCTGTTAGAGGCATGGATGGCATTGCTTCCAGCTTTGTGTTTCTTGCAAGCTGGCAGTAATAGTATGGTGTTACACCTCATAGGTTCAGCTCTCTCACTGCCAGGACCCTTTTCATGTAGAGGCTCTCGTCATCAAGAAGGGAGCAGTTTGGACTGTCTGCCAGTACCCGCAAGCTACTTACAGCATGTCTTTTCTGGGAGTCCTTTTTGTTCCCAGCTGAAGTGCTGTGAATAGTTCTGCAATGCTCTAGTGAAATACACTTTTTAGAAAACTAGAATCTCTTAGGCTTAGTGTGAATCAAGTTTTAAAAAATACTGACTCTGTTTTATTTGAAGGGCTATGTTTCTAGCAGTGTGAAACACCCCAGTTGTGTTGTTATGGCTGTACAAGATGAGTTGTGTGCAGAGGTGGGTAGTATGAGCTTCTGTGAAAAGTGAGAATGGGACAGGCTTAAAGCTTGCCTAGGACAAGATGGAGTCTAATGCCTGCAGGGTTGTGCATTAGAATGCTTTCTTATTTGCTATTGCCTGCCCTCACTTGGTGATACTCGGCATTTTTTAAGAGCTGGTTTGCAAAGAAGAGGGCATGCACACATTGGTATCCTACTCAGATTCAGCCTTCTTCGAAGACTGGGCACTTCTGTGGTCTCCAGCTTTGTTGGGGCCCCCAGCATTATTTATTCCTGTGTGACTTCAGACATGTACCATCATGCAGTCTGGTAGCTGTAAGTCAGCTTAAATCACTCAGTAGTCTATCCCTCTGGAGTTCAGCAGAAGACTAATATTCATCCTAATCTAAAAGGTACAAAGGAAAACTTGATTATTTATTGACAAGGTGATCCTTATGTTGGTTACAAGGTAAAATATGTGGTTATTTTAAAGTTATTCAGATTTGCTGGAAAAAAATCATTAGGCATGAAGGATTAATTTGGCAGTATCATGGCTTTGTGTTATGATTTCTAGATTAACTCTTTTGTTTGGTTGTCATTGCCAGGCTCTCCATGTACGTACCTTAAATAATTGAATTTCACAGGATTTGCTCATGTAATTGGTACTGTATGATTTTAAAATAAACCTTGTTGTGGAAAGTTAAGTCAGGCTACTGCAACCCAATGACCAAGTACTCTCCATACTTCTGTGGTAGCATCATTGCCCTTCTGGCTTACAAATGAATTCTTAGATTTGTGGGGGGTAAATTCTAAAGCCAGTTGGTGGCAGGGGGAATTAGACTATTGCCTTGTAAAGCAGTGGGACAATGGTATTATTGCTTTTGAAAAAATGTAGTTTGATCTATTTTTTTCTGCTTTTCTTTCAGTTTCAGTGAGAATGGGGGTGGTGTCTGTGTTGCTGCTTAATAAAGCTCACCTCTTCACGAGCGTGTGTGAAGCTGAAGCCAATATGTGCTCAGATGTTTGATGTCTTAGCAGAATCATTGCCAATGGTCTTCAAACGTGTATTAAGGTTGAAATGGTGGATATCATGCAGTTTGACTTGATGAAAGGGATTCACTCCACCTTGTGTGGCAATATGGTTAACAGTGATGAGGATTGCCAGCATCTACCCTATTGTGACAAAATTTTCACCAGAGAACTTTGGAAAAACTCACATTCAGTATTCTGACACTTAGATTAGGCTCAAATGGCAATAGATGGATGGGGAGGCAAAGAAATGTTGTCTACCAAAGGTTTGTCTAGTGGTCTTTTCCCACATTTGTGTGGGTTTGCCAGAGCAACTTAATTCTTCTTCTTATTGAGCATTTCGTCAAATATGATGCTTTCTTTCAGAGACAATATTGTCAGTCTAGAATTAGAATATTGCTTACAGACTGCTTTCTTCTGGAGACTCTATATTGTTTGCCTATAGAAGCTGTCTGCCTGGTGTTTCTTTTCAGGGGACTTGCTCAATCTTCTTCTTGTAGTCTTTCTCTTTCCTGCATTTTTCAGCTTTTTTCAGCTCTTGTCATTTAGTTGATTTTCTTAAAAGCTGCTCCTTGAAGTCTGATCTTACCTCTCCCATCTTGAGGCACATCAATATAATTTTCTGGAAGACATAAACAACAAATATTCCCATAATGTTTCATGAGCACATAACATAAAATTATTTCCTATGAAAAAAAAACTTGTGAGTTTCCAGAATTGTGGGTTTAATTTGAGGAGGTGAGAGAGGAAGGAAAAGCACAAGAAAGAAAGGTGTTTGGAGACCTCTGCCTTCCCTCATTAGCTCTATTTGGCCCAGTGTGAGCTTGTTTGATATGGATTGCATAGTATCTTCCTATTGCACTCATTACTACGGTATGCAACAGACAAAGCATAGGCTGCTTACTCTAACTGTTATTCTTTTCATACGATGCAAAATTTCCACATGTGTAAATGAGTAAATGTTATATTCATGTGCCTTCCTCACAGAAGCATTATGAGCATTTGTCATTTTTGCTTGCAGTGCCTCCTGGACATAACAAATGCTTTAAATCTGCTCATCTTCAACTTGTGTAGAATGTGTGCGTGTAACTGGCTCTGTGATCTGTCCACAGATGAACTATGGCAGTGTGTTGGTAAATTGGCTGAAAACCCAGCTAAGGAAAGTTTTGATGTAGACTGAGATTACCAATCATAGTACTAAATTAAAGCAATGCATCTGTTTGCTCAAGCAGGCAAGCATAATGGTGCAAATACAAGCTGCTGGAGGCACAAACTGGCATCCTAGTAGCAACAATACTTAATTAACTTCTCCCACCAGAGTTCTTTGCATATTTGGTATTCCCATGTCTATGTGCTACATTATACATACTGCATTCCATTAATATATAAAATATAAAGAAACATCTGGTGCAGACAGCAGAGTATTTGTGGGAATCAGCATGTTTGGAGTTACCTAGTATTTTACCCATCAAATCTATACAGTGTATGAGGCTTGAGCTTCAACTTTCACATCAGTATAACTCCATTGAATCTGCTCAGAAGTGCAAGGTCAGATAGGCTATCACCAGAGCCGTATTATCTTATTTCAGATTTAGCCATTTCTCACAGTTCTGTTAGCCAGGGAGAGCAGAAACATGCAATTCTCTCATAACTAACTCTGAGGATTTAAGCCTTCACCCAAAAATCTGTCAAATAAAATCTATGTCAAGGTTTGAAAGTTAATTGCTTTCTAGTAGTTAAATAGCCTAGACAGTCTTACTTGTGTTATAAAGTTACTCAGCATTGTTTTGTTCTGTTACTGTATTTTTTTGATGCTGGTAGAAATGAATACTAACAAAAAATGCAAACCTGCTTCTTGTGAGGTCTGAAGGCAGATGACATTTAAAACAAGTTGTGTGTATCTAGAAAAGGGTGTCCTGACTTAGCTATAACTGATTTAAAAAATACCTGGGGGGAGAGAAACTAAAGAGTATGAGCATATATCATGGCTTGGAGACACTTATATCTTTCACAGCATCTTCACTTGTTTCTTTTCACTCTTCTGTAGAGTGCTACGTGTGCTTTAGCTCAGATGAAATGCTTTACTAATCTACAATCTGCATAATTTAAGTCACTAGCTTGTTTGACAGTATGCGGTTTCTTTATTTATTTTTAAAGAAATATTAAGAGATGGAGCAGGTAGAGCAGGCATTTGTGTGCTCCAGGGCAGAATGCAGTTTTCAGTGTCAGCCCATCAGCCAGTTACTCTTTTCCTGTACCTGAGAGAACCAAAGGTGATCCTGGCCAGATCCTTCTTCCAAGGTTAATGTAAAATCAAAAATGTCACCAGGGTGGTTTAAAATGAGAGTTCCCAGATCCAAAGACCATAAGAAAGTTTATGAATATTTGTATGCAGCACAGAAGATAAAATATCGTTCGTGTGAGTAGCTTCAATTCTCTGCCGTGTCCCATAATGCGTATATAAAAAGTGATGAGGGAATGAGTGGGAGGATGTGAACAGCAGAGTCAGCTCTGAAAGCCTCTTACATCAAGTCTGAAGCATTCACCATGCGTTTTTCAAGCTCCTGGCTAAGTTTGGTGCCTAATCAATAGCCTCTGCTGAAACTGTACCCAGACAGGACAGACTCCAGGCTGAAAGGTTCTGTCCTGCTAGTCAGAAGTGAAGTGGGGTGTGTGGTTGACTAATCAATGGCTGGACTAGAAAAATAGAGAGGTACTGCTTCAGATCACTTTGCAATAGCAGGATCACTGCTTGCATTTTCCTGAAAAGATAAATGATAATTTCCATGTGCAGTTAGCCACAGTATTACATCCCAGTCTCCCAACATAGCGTGCTTGGCAACAGAAACCCTATATTTGTCATTTCTGGTAATTTCTACAGGATTTTGATCTATTTAGAGATGAAGTGTGATTTAGAGGGAAGTTCTGGATGTGGTTCAGGTTGCTCCTGCTCACTAGCAAAGGCTACCATCATTGTATATAGGATCCCAGATTGCAACCTCTAACTGACTGCTCAGTGAACGGCATCCAGTCAAGCTGTATTGGTTTTCATTGCCTGGCAAGCAAGTAGCTCACTAAAAGATTGTCTCCTTTTCCACAGCAGTGACTTTGCGTGGTGGCTTAGTTCCACCGCAAAAATGACATCCATTAATAATGAAGGAATGATTCGGAGCCTATGGAGACAATTTTTTTCAGGGACTTCTGTCATTTTCTGACAAATGAAGTAAACAGTTGCTGCATTCACCATTCCAGGGCCCCTTGCTAAATCAGTGTTCACATAAAAGTGCCATCAATCACCACAACCCCTTCAGACTTCAGATAACAAAGCAAATGGTCTCCACAAATGTCCAGATCTCACTCTGGCATAAAATTGTATTACACTGATCTAAGCAGACCTGCGCTGATCTGTTCCTGTTGAGGTTCTGCTGCAATGCCTTCAAATCTGGTCACCCTGGGAGTGGAAGAAATGCTTTTGTTCTCTGTGTTCATAAGAAGAGCTTGGATACCAGGCTAACAAAGAGCTTTCTGCAGTAAGAAGCCCTTGGCAGATACACTAATTATTACAGGCATTAGGAATGTCCTCCTTCCCCATAAATGGAAGGACAAGGGAGGACAAAGCACAATGCATTATATTTTGAAAAAAGGCTCACAAGATTGAAAGGAAGGATACGGGAAATGAATTGCAGGACAAGCACCAAATGAAAAGTCATTCAGTTGTCTAAACATATTACAAACCAGAAAGAAATAAAACATAATCTAATCCCTCTGCCTGAGGAGTTTGCCAAAGAACAGGGAAATCATTTTCATAGCTTGGCATTTGTACACTCCTATGGCTATATTATACATAGCATATAACATTATATCCAAAATGGATGCTGAAATGCTGCTTGGGTTACCAAGTATAATTCTTGAAAGTTCTGAAATGCCAAAACAGATGCTGCTGGTGCAATCTCAACTTGGCCCTCTTGTTTGCATAAAAGAAAGTGGAAAGTCACAGACTTCTTTGGTGGGGCTCATCATCTTTTTGTTTCTTTCTTAGGAGAACATCAGAATAGCTGAATGATTCAGGTTTTTCTGATGTAGAGGAAACTTCAACAGCAACTAAAATTTGCTTCAGGTTGGCTCAGTCCTGAAGAGGGTTTAGCTTTCTTTAATTGACCAGGAACACTTCAACATTATGCAGTGGCATTGAATATTGCCATCTTGACATAAAGGAGTGGTGATTTGGCTCTCATATTCATCCCCAGAATAAGTTAAATCACCTTTGATGGAGCACAAATTTTCCTCTGGTCTAGACATGAAATGCACCACAGCACCTGCATGAAGTCAGACAGAAAGACTGCCTTAAACAGTGGCAGATCAATTTTGTCACAGCCATTATGTAAAATGACCACCATCACTGGTAGCCATCGCTAATGTTTCTAAAATAATAGCTGGCTCTGGGAACAGACAATTTCGTGCTTAAGAGTTTAAACAAAACCCAGGCACTGGAAATTTTCTTCTTGAAAAACCAACTCTGTATTTTCAACCTGTATTATTTCTACCATAGCTGACAATTCTGCAAAGGTGGAGAGAAACGTCAAAATATGTGTCAAGGTGAATACCTCAGGAGGATGTTAGGGCTTAAACAGAATAAAGTGCACCACATGTCGGATTCATCAGAGTTAAGCAATCCCTTACCAGCAGACCTAAGATAAGATGATGGAAATACCTGGGATGTGTCAAGAACAAAACTAGAAGCTTTTCTGCCCTGGTAGGTGTGCTATTGGTGGTTGGGGCACACTTAAAGAAGGCCAACTGAGAAAATCCCTTTGATAAGTAATCAGAAATATCTGGAATGCTTATGTCAATCAGCTGTCAAGAAAAACTGTGGGACTACCTAACAGGCCCATAAAACCCAGGGAGGAACAGACAGATGGGCTTGTAAAATCTTGATCACATTCAGTGGGGGTTCATTTTGGAGGGGTTCCTGTTTGATGGCAGGTAGCAACTGTATCAAACTGAAAGCCTGTAACTTACCTGGTGCAAGTGTGAATAACAACTAGAAAGGTTATTATATGCTTTGAATTAGGCACAGATGAAGAACCATGAACCACAACTCATGTGAATCATGGATCAAGTCTTCTGCAACATGCCCTGAACACTTCTGGGATGTGCTATGTACTTTGACACACTGAAGGCTGTCAGGAGATAACCTGTAATTGATGCTGGGAAAGCCATGGTCATGTAAGAGATGCTGTCTGCTCCTGTTGCTGCTTTGCAGGTGGGAAGAAGCCATCTAGATTATATGAGTTTCCTTTGGGTTGTGTTTACAGCAATGTATTTACTCATGCTGCCGTGTGTTAGAATCAGTACAATGGTCTACTGAATGAGGAAAAAGTCAGACATATAAGGTGTGACTGGGACAAACTCAAAAGTGCAGGTGGAATAGGTCCTACCTACCGGTCACTGTAAATGGGGCTGCATGTCACCTGTCAGCTTGTCCTCCTCCCTTCCACCTGGGAAATAGGTGGGAAATAGGCATAGTCTTACTTTCACTGTGCTTTCAGAGCAGAATCACCTGTCTGTGTTACGGAAGCTAATTATCATATAGAGGCTTAATATGTTATAAAAGTGAATGCTACCAGCTGTCTTAGACACTTGAGTAACTGTAGCAATATATTCAAGAGTAGCAGTGACTGTTCATAATGTTAAAGGGTTACTAGAAAATGTCAAGTGCACAAATTATAATGCAGTGCAATTTTTAAGAAGAGTTCTATTTTAACAATTTGTTATGAGTGTTGGTAAATCTGTTTTTTAAGTCGCTCACTATGTTTCTTAAGAATCTCACCTCTTTTAGCCTGGATTAAGCTTGTGTAACACCCATAAGGACTGGCGGATATAAAGCAAACTGCACTTCATATCACTGCTGATTGCTTCTCTCTGGCTTTAAACGAGCTTTAGAAATTTTGGGAAGATCTTGCATTCTAAGGAGGCAAGCTGGCTTGGCCACTTTTACAGGAGAAGGAGCTGCTGGTGGATGGCAGGTCACTGCTGGCCAGGTCCTTGGTTGTGCTACCGTCCTGCAGAGAACAGGTTGGTGGGTCAGGGGAGGTGGAGAGCTACTCTCCACACTAGAGGGACATACAGCAGCTTGAAGGGTTTGCACTCCACTGCTGCTGATTTCCTGGCTAAATTTGAACCTAATAGTAAAACCGGCTAATTAACACCCACTAGTGTGTAGTCACACAAGAGGCAAAGTTACTCATACCACTGGGTGGTCTTTGTTTGCCTCTTTAAATTACTTTTTAATGTGATCCCATGATTTCTTGTTGCTAATATGGAGTTCAAAGGTGGTTTTCAGAGGAACACTGTCTATGTCATGTGTTTGGGCTTCATAGTGGTCCACTGGTCCAGAGTTGTGACTAGGACAGTACTCTGAGCTGGTAGCCAGAAAGCTGGAAAGCAAATTGCAACCAGTAAGAAATTGCTTCCCAGCTCTCCTCCGAAATGAAGAGGAGGGACCTGCCTCAGGCTTCTTTTGGCACAGCATATGGTCTCGTTACTGATGATCAGGATGGGGTGTTTTAAGTGAAGCTTGGGATCTGCTCGGATCCCAGGTCTATCTCACAGATGGTTGCAGGAGGAGACTTGGCACTTGGAGTGAGCCTGGAGAGCTGCTGCAGGCGAGGACTTGCTTTCCCCACCTCCTCCACCAGAATTGCGGGTGTTAAAGCAGCAGCTGGCTCAAGTTTTGTTATTAATATTGCTGCCTGGCTAACAGATCAAAGCTAAGAGAGAAAATGAGTTTCCTGTAGCGTTTCTGGAATATCTATAATTGTACAAATTAAATATGTCCTTTGTCCCATCCACTGGGTTGGGAGAAGAATGAAACCACACAGGATACCATTTTCTCTCTTTTTTATTAATGGCCGTATTTTATGATTCTTACTTACAAAAAGCAGTGATGTGAAACCAGTAGGGTTGCTAACATAAATAAATATTACTTACTGTGGATAATGGTTTCTGAAGTAACCCCATGCTTCTGAAAGTCAAGTATTTTTCAATTAGTAACAATGTTTTTCATTTGATAGTTCCTGAAATGGTTGATACTCTTGAACACATTTCTGGAGAGTGAAAACATCCAGGAGAATTTCTGAGAGTTTTTGTTTGTTTTTCTTCTTTTTTTTTCTTTAAAGGAAATATGAAGCATTCAAAGTTCTGATTTATGTGTGTTGAATAGAGGAACAGATGAGGGTTTGAGGACATAAACTGAAAGATGAACACTGAAGAGCTACATGTATCTTCCCTCATTGAAGCATTGCAGTCTGATTTTTAATGACCTGAGATGTTTTCTTCCTCCTCTTAAGGTCATTAAAAAAACCAAACCAAACCAAAACAGCAAACCCAAACAAAAAAACCAAACAAAACTGAAACCACCCTGGGCCTTCCAAAGCATCCTGATAGTGTGGATGGCCAATTACAAGTAAAACTGAAAGTGAGCTGGATTTTCTAATTTGGCAGACATTTATGAAACCCTCAAATCACTACCGGGTGCCTGAATCAGGTGCATTACTGGAGGCTGAAATTCGTCTGCCTGATCGTTGCCAAATTTTCCTGTACGCTAACGTGTGGCAACCATTAAATAACCAGTACGTTGGAAGGCAAACTAATTTGCATCATTCACAAAAAAAGCCCACACTGGTTTCATTATGTGTATAATTTGAACTGCCTTCAATTTTTTTCAAGACCTCAATGAGAGATATCAATAGAGATATCATGCAGTGAATTCTAGACTTCTTGTTCCACTTGAGACTGTGCTCATTTTCCACATTTTTTCACCTAATTAGAGACCAAAAAGCTTTAATTGCATTCCTGTCATAGAGGATGACTTGAGATGTTTATAGACATGGAGAGGCCAAGAGGAACTATTGCTAGAGGCATTTTTTCTGCCTCCTTCTCCAAGGTCTGGGGCGGGCATATTGCTTTGTAAAGCAGATTATTGCTATGTGTAATTTAATGGCGTAGATCCTATAAGTGGGTTTAATCTCCCCTCGGTTTAGACATCAAAATGGTTAGATGTTGTCATTTTCAGGCTACTTTATTGTCACAGAAAGCAACAGGCACCTCTGCAGATGTTACTCTCCTCCTGGGACAGGTGTCAAGTTGGGTGAGTGATGCTGTGGGGACTCCCTTTTGTCCTTAATGGCTTCAAAAGAAACAGAGAGGTAATCAGTTCAGGTGTAAGTGTTTAACAGTCCAACACCTAACTTAGGGGATGAGTAGTCCCACTGCCCCTGCAATTATAAAAATGTGTAACTCTAGGATGGATTTGTTACCACCATGTTGTCTTACACTGCCACATGAAAATATATAATCTTCTATGTAAAAATATTTGAATCTGTGCTATTCACAATCCAGTATCACTAAGTGGAAGTTGTTCTGTAGTCTCCATGTTCTGGTTAGAAACCATCTTCCCTCATGTTTATTCATGAGCAGATTTGATTCATGTGGTCAAGACCTATATCATACTAAAATATTCTGATGGCAAAACCAAGGACTGAAAGTATTTCCTTGCACAGAGCTACCTTTGGAAATAAAAGCAGCTTCTTACCCTACATGTGCATGTGAAGTCCCAAAGATAATTCCCCCCCACCTCCATTGAGAGAACTTCCATTGGCTGAATGGCAGGAAAGGTGCATCCCTGGGGCTCGTGACTGTAGCACCACGGGCGATGCTGCATGCCCCTGTGGATGGGGTAATAAATGGGCACTCTTTGGTGCAGGGCTTAATATTAATCAATTTTTTTTCTTAGTACTGCTATAAAAGTTTTTTTAAACATCTGTGAACCTTTGTGAACTTTCTACATAAGTGGTGAGGACTGAATTATCTGAATGTCTCTGATTTCAGCTCATCCCAATTTCCCAAACTCTGATGTTACTGGCTTTCAAAACCTGTTCTCACAAAGGGGCTTTGACATACCTAAGATACTCAAGTGTTCCTCACATTTTCTGAGCTCTTATGCAGCAGTGTCAACCCACATCTAAGATCCAAGAGACCACAATGAAAAGTACACGAAGCTCTACAAGAGTGTGCCCTTCTCTGTAAAATTCAGGTACATGATAGGAGAAAAGGCTTCCTCTCATGATGGCTGACAATTTGAATTTAACAGATCCACTACAAACTGAAAGCCAGGTTTAAAAAGCCAGCAGTAAAACTTGTCATGTAATTTATCATGTAGTTTGCAAGGACAGTGGCATTCCCTGCTTATGCAATATCCTAAAGAACCCAAAAACTTTACTAGTGATATTTTAAAAACAAAACCATGAAAACTTTGGTATAACAGTAGTGCCTGTTTCAGAAAGAAGAGCAGTTATACAGTGTATTCTTTCATTAAGTCTAGTAACACTTTTTTTGTAATTTCTTTGCCATACGGTGACTAGTAATTTTCTTGTAATCTTTTTATAATTTAAATTTAATAAAAATAAATTTAAATAATAATTTTCTTATAATTTAAAAGGATGCTTATACAAGCTATACTCTGTGTAGAGTATCTTTACTCATGTGGATAGTCAATTCTAAACATTGTAGGAGGTCTTTACAACATACAGCTGAGGCTAAATGCAGCTTTATTACACAGGATGATGTACGCGGTTTGTTCCTTGACTTAAACTGAGCTACACAGAAAAGTGAAGGAGAAATGTGGCCATATGTAAGGAACTGTGTGGGTATATGTATATATGAGTGTGCATGCATGTGTTTATGTATATGTGCATATATGCATCTATTATTTATTTATCTGGGCCACAGTTTTTGTATATGATCTCCCATATTTTATAAATAACTGTAGCTTAGTTCATTTGTAAAATTCACTAATGAACTGCTAAGCTAAATAACAGTAGGACAGCCTGTGTCAGGTGAATATTCTGGTCCTTTTATTATCTCTTTTAACCCTAGCACTCTATCACCTTGGTATCAGCAAAATTAAATCCATTAAAATTGCTACCCAGCATGTCCTGAAGTCCAGCAGAGGATAAAACCAAACACATTTATGGAAAATGAACATTAGATTTGAGGGTTTTGATACCATTTACAGAGCTTCAAGGTTGCTGACTTCTTTCAAGTCCTGAGGAAGTAAGTAAAACTGAAAGCCACTGAGAGAGATTTCAGTGGATTTATGTTAGAAGTAAGAGAATATTTTTTTTCTAGATTCCATCTGAAAGGAGGTGGCAAAGTTGGTTTACAAAGCAGATCAGTTTAATATATTGCTTGAATGTGATCCCAGATGGATCACGCAAAATTCATAGAATCATAGAATGGTTTGAGTTGGAAGGGACCTTAAGATCATCTAGTTCCAAACCCCCCTGCCACAGGCAGGGACACCTTCCACTAGACCAGATTGCTCCTAGCCCTGTCCAACCGAGCCTTGGACACTGCCAGGGATGGGGCAGCCACAACTTCTCTGGGCAACCTGAGCCAGTGTCTCACCACCATCACAGTAAAGAATTTCTTCCTCATATCTAATCTAAGTCTACCTTCTTTTGGTTTAAAGCCATTCCCCCTTGTCCTGTCACTGCATGCAGTTGTAAAAATCCCTCTCCAGATTTCTTGTAGGTCCCCTGTAGGTACTGGGAAGGCAGCTGTAAGGTCTCCCTGGGCAAAACAAGCCCAACTCTCTCAGCCTGTCTTCATAGGAGAGGTGCTCCAGACCTCAGGTCATCCTTGTGGCTTCCTCTGGGCTCGCTCCAAGTAGTCCATGTCTCTCTCATGTTGGGGGCCCCAGAGCTGAATGCAGTACTGCAGGTGGAGCCTCATGAGAGCAGAGTTTTGATGATCACGCTCCTTTTGATGCAGCCGAGCAAACAATTGGCTTTCTGGCCTGAAAGCACATACTGCCTAATTAATAGTTAATAAATAATTCCTCATGATTCCTTAAGAATTCCTAATAACATTATGACATACTCTAGGCTCTTTTCTATCTGGCCCCCCTTTCTTTCTCCCATTTCCATTTTTCTCTCCTGAACATTAGAAATCTTCCATAATAACCGCTGCTTCCTCTACTAGAGCTGAAACAAGATGTGTATGCTGCTTCTCTTAAACTCTCTAGAGGCTGAATTTGCTCCAAATGCAGAATGGTCTATTTAGGAGGGAGGAATCTGTTTCAGCACTTGAATTTTAATCCCCAAACCTGTGGTTTATCCCAGAGTTTTATATTAACCCACAGTTAAATCAGCTTTATTGTTTACCTCTGCACAATACAGGATATTCTTTAATTTCTGTAAATAAAAAGTATAGTAATGGCATATGGAAAAATTGTTTTCTTGAAACAGTTGTTTGGTTTGGGTTTTTTTACCAAAAAGACTCGTTTTCTTCTTTCACATTTCAGTATTAAGAGGGCTAGTTTTCTGAGTCAGAACTAAAGAAAAAAATATGTAGTAATTACTGTGTTGAGAGCTAGATTTCAATGTAGGATGAAACAGTCGTTCTGTTTCCTGTAACTAAACTGTGTATGATTTTTTTTTTCCTCAGCTGAATTCGTGTGGCTTTTCTAGCTGTATGGAATTTCTTTAAATATAAATTTCTGAGGACAATTCAAAAAAGAGCATGAAGCATCTTTTTAACATTAACAAAAGTATCAACAGTTAAAAAAATGGGAGTAAACCCATTGCAATTTAATGTGGTTACTGTTTGGCTTCTTGCTGTAGATGCAGTGTATATTTATTTGCACATAACTATCCAAGCAATAAATAATTTTTGTTGATTTGCAGCTAGGATGAGAAGTGTAACACCCATAAAATTATCACTAGACACAACACTAAGTGCCGGAAGAGATGTCAGAAAGACAATTTTATGCAGAAATATCTGTTCCCTCTTTCCTTTCTGCCTTTCCCATGTAAAAAGCCATAGGAGAAGTCAAGGTACGTTGAGACGTGGTAAAAGAAGAGGCCAAGAAGCCTGAACAATTTTAGCTGAGTGCAAAAGGCAAGAAAAGAATTTCTCTTTCGTGGTTATCTGAGCTGTGTTGCCAGCTCTATAAAGAAACACGCTTTGACACCAGTGGTGGAACTGTGCATGGTTTATTATTTTTAAATTGTCTCACAGCTGCATCTAGACGTTGGCCTGCTGGGGTATAAAACGTCCTTTGGCTGCAACGGGATCTTTGTGCATGGATCAGTGACAGTGTATGACCCCTGCTGAGCAGCATTTCTTGGGTTGCAGAGAAATTAAAACTGTGCTTGCCTGGCGTCATTGGGCTGAGGTATTCAACTTGGTATGGCGTGGTTTGAACGATAATTTATAAAGCATGGAAACTTCTATTTTGAATAATTGTGATTGCCAGCTGGTGGGTTATTCTCTGTTTATTCTACATTATTCTTCATTATTTACGCATTTGTTTGCATGTGTGTGCACACTGTGTATGTGGATCTGTTGTATGCTCATTTTTTCATGACAGCATTTAGCCTTCTTGCAGTTGCCCAGTGATGACTGCAGTTTTTAGGCGCATGTCTTAATATTAGATTGGAGGCAAAAAGACTGTAATAATTCAGAATGAATAATTCAACAACAGCTACGACACGCACAGAGAATCCTGCTGTGCTGTGTCAAATGTTCTTGTGTCCACTATAATCTTACATCACTTTCCAAACGAAAAGCTGGAAGCCAGTTATTTACACACAAAATTAATCTTCACCTCTTCAACTCTGCTGGCTTTCTGTGCCTACAAAACATGAGACGAGGATTTTACAGGAGATGCCAAGATGAAACTTTGCCCAGAGATTTCCATTCTTTGGTGTAATTGTGCAACCACCATGCAGTCCCACTGGCATCAGCAGCTATTATGCAACAGCTGCAGAACCAGGCATTTATTGGAAGAGGTAGGGAGGAAGAAGGCCATATATCTGTCCCCTGTGCTCCCTAATGGTAGAAGATGAAGCAATTGGAAAGAGCATTTTGTGAATTTGGATGTGCAGCTGTTGGCCTGTGTTTTCTGACTGCTCGGTAAGTCTGACATGAATGTGATGCTAGGAAAATGTGATGCTTGGGTCACAGCAACCCCACATAACACTGCTACAGGCTTGGGGAGGAGTAGCTTGAAAGCTGCTCAGTGGAAAAGGACCTTGGGGTGCTGACTGATGGCTGCTGAACATGAGCCAGCTTGTGCTGAGGCAGCCAAGAAGACTAATGGCATCCTATCAGAAATAGTGTGGCCAGCAGGACCAGGGCAGTGATCATCCCCCTGTACTTGGCACTGGTGAGGCTGCACCTTGAATACTGTGCTCAGTTCTGTGCCCCTCACTACAAGAGATATATTGAGGTCCTGGAGCAGGTCCAGAGGTCAACAAGGCTGGTGAAGGGTCTAGAGAACAAGTCTTATGAAAAGAGTGTGAGGGAACTGAGGTTGTTCAGCCTGGAGAAAAGGAGGCTCAGGGGAGACCTTATTGCTCTCTACAACTATCTGAAAGGAGGTTGTAGCAAGGTGGATGTCAGTCTCTTCTCCCAACTAGCAAGCAATATGATGAGAGGAAAGAGACACAAGTTGTGCCAGGGTAGGTTTAGATTAGATATTAGGAAAAAATTCTTCACCACAAGGGTTGTCAAGCACTGGAATAGGCTGCCCAGGGAATTGGTTGAGTCACCATCCCTGGAAGTGTTTAAAAGATGCGTAGATGTGGCACTTAGGGACATGTTTTAGTGAGGGACTTGGCTGTGTTAGGTTTCTGATCAGACTCGATGATCTTAAGGGCCTTTTCCAACATAAATGATTTTATGATTCTATGAAAACTGATGTTGGTGTGAGTTACCTGGGAATGCAGCCTCCCACATTCCCTAGATAAATCAGATTTTAAAGAGCAATTCTCCTTAGGGTCCTTAGTTTGACCTCCTGTGCAGATCTAGCTTTGTATCCAGTGACTTGCTAATATTGAACGAGTTCCCTTGCAGGTTTTAAAATTGCAAGTAATGGGTATTCCATTGCATCTTAAGACATTTCCTTGGTGAATTGACAACCTTGAAAAGAAATGTACACTTACTTAGGTGAGATGAATCCCACAGTCAAACTTCAGCTGGTTAAATGGTAGTGACTTGTATAAACTCATCTTCCAGCATAATGTCAAGAAATCAATGAAGAAAAGCTTCCAAGTGACTCAACCCACCCTAAAAGAGGTGGAAGGAATAGTCCTCTGGAATTGCCTCTCAACAAGTTAGTGAGGATACCTAAATAACTAATTAATAGGTGCTCGAATTCTAAATGGCTAAATTGACTGAGGTTAACCCTGCTTTTTATTGCCAGTCAAGATCTGATCTTCCAGGTATTGGCTCTTGTTCTGTCTTTGTTTGCTACAGTCTGCTATTACCTGAAATCTCCTTGCCATGAAGAATTTACAGACTGTGATCAAATTACTTTTTAATACTGTTTTAGCCTTGAGCTCCTTAAACTTCTCAGAGTTTGACAGACTTTCCAAAGGTCAGACAAGCTCTGCAGCCATTTCTGAATATTTTGCCATCTGCCATTACAATTTTTTCTGCTACAGGCCCTAGTAAAAGCAACATTTTCCTCTACCAGTCTCACCACTGCTAGCGAGATAAAAGGTCTTTACCTCTAATTGGCGTCTCCTCTTTATATGCAAGAATTTCAATAGCTTGCTTATACATCATACTGTATAGGAAACTGATGGTGGGTAGTTACCTATTCTATTACTGGCTATTTCAAATGGTTCCAGGATACTCTATGCCTGTTGTAACAGAACAGTAGAGAGTTGTGTTGTTACCTGAACTTCGTCTGTGTTTCTACATAAAGTAAAATGTGTAATCTTTCTGTTGTGAGGCAGGAACCTTGTTGCCCAGGTAAACATCAAAGGTGTGCTAAGTTTCATATCCCAGAGCACAGCACACTATCATGAGACTGTAAGAAAGAGCTAGATTACAGTCTGGTTTATATTTGATCTTTGTAATACATTTTCAAATTTTTATAGAACTGCAGAAGAGACATATATAGAAACTGGATGCAGTGAAGTCTGTGAATCCTTTAATGACTCCTTCGTCTTCTCTTAGCCTACAAGAATCTTGCCAAAGCACTATATTACATGCTGCACTGTGTGAGCAAATCTGCTTGTGTCCTTCCATGTGGTCTGGTTTTAGTATGTTAGGTAAGGTGCAAAACCCAACTAGAAGAATCAGTGTTCACATACGTTTGTGCTTAGAGAAGGTTGAATCTGGTACTGTTGGAGAACAAACCTACAGACAACTTCTACATGTCTCCACTGTCCAAAGATTACTGCCTCCCAGATATGAAGGAGGTACAATCCTCTGGAAACTGCAGTATAAAAGCGTGTGTGTGGGGGAAATTTCTTGCTCTTACAATATTTCAGATTTTTTAAAAATTTACACAAATTACAATACCAAACAGAAGTGTTCTCAAAAACTTTCAGCATGGCCCTCAGTAACCAGATAAGCTTTTCTGTCTTATCTGTCAAATGGAGTTAAGAGAACTTGACTAGCTCACGTAAGCACTGTGTGCATAAAAACACCACAGCCTATGAAGACACCACAGCCTATGAAGTACTAATTTACTTCTATAGTATATGAGGACATCACTAATGTCAGGTACAGACAGTGATCATGAGAAATGCCTTTAAGAAAGAGCGAAATGCCAACCAACCCCTTAGCTAATTTTCACTAATCTTGTTTTTTAAATATTCTAGACCATGTTTGCAGTAATCTACATAGAGTAAAGGGAAAAAGAAAAAGAGCCAGACGTCACCCTCACAGGTGAAATTTATTAATGTAACGAACAGTGGAAGATTAGGACATAAAATGGTAAGATGTGGATTACTCTTTTCACTCTCCCACTGCTTACAAATCCTTTTTTTTCTGTTATCTCAAACTCCTCCAAAACCCGCCTTTTACAGCCAGCATCACCTCGTGGTCTTTAAGTATGGTTGTTGGACTGCTTCAAGCATTTTTACTTCTGCTTTATGTATTCCCAGGGAAATGACAGAAAGAGTCAAACTGAGCAAGAGTTGACAAATGCCAAATCAAGTTTTTGCATTGTTTTGTTTGTTTGTTTTTAATAACATCACAAATAGGTTGTAATAGTAACACATCCATAAAAATGCATCAGCAGTTTTGTCTTTTGGTTGTTCATGCAAACAGTGGGGCTGTTTTTAATTGGGACGCCATTTTTTGCTGTGAGTTCTGAGAGGCTTCAGTGACTAGTAAAAACAATTAAGTCAACTCCCAGGCCCTCATGGATTTTTTTTTTTTAAATGTCTTAAAATTAAAATTAAACAGGCATTTTTCCAGTTGATTTCAGTTGTTAACTTCAGCAGCATAAGAGAAGTTTCAGAGGGTTTTGGTGATGCAAGAGGGTGAATTCTGGCTGCCCTCCAATCACTTCTTTAGAGCTTTTTAGGTGAAACTGCTGGAGATGAGGTGTTAAAGTAACAATGATAAAAGATGTTGTGTTCAGCAGCTCCCTATGACTCATCACTTTTCAGAAATGAGAGTTGGGAATGCAATAAAAAAAAGCTTGCCTCCCTCATGTGTGTGACTGATTAAAATCTGTATCACTAATCAACATAGAATACAGTTAATGACTGTTTAATTAATTTACTGTAATTTTTGATGATCACTGCAATTACTTTTCCACGTGCTGCTACAAACGACAGTAATGATTTTCAGCAGAAAGAAGACAGCCTGTGTAGTGTGTGTCAGCTCTCACAGCAGCATCGCTTTAATGACTACAAGGAATTGCTTTAATACAGAATTCAGCTTAGAGAGATCTGATTAGTTAGTTAATATGCACAATTCCCCTTACTACGAAGGCTCCTTTATTGTATAAACTACTCAGCTATGTATTAGAAAACCAGTCTTTTAGAAAGAAAAATTGTAGGTGGACCTTGTCCCCTTTTAGATTTGAGCCCAACAGTCATTGCTCTACCAGGTGACTGCATGAACTGCTGTGCAAACACCTTTCCACCACTGCTTTTAACACTTACTGTAAATGGTTGTCTCCACAATCATTCCACCTTTGGGATTCTTTGGAGACTAAGTAAAGGTTATGAATACATACAAACACCAGGAAACAGATTACCTTACTGGGAAGTAAAGTGAGGTAGATTATTTACTTCACACATTATTTACTTCACACATAACTGCTTTTTATAGTTATTTTTACCTGCCTTTTTTTTATGATGGGTGCCCAGTTTTCACCATTTACTCCTTTGATGATGCTCTGTGGAGGATACAGAATGTTGTGCCGATTAAACTAATTTCTCCGACATTTAAAGTAATGTGTCTCATTTGGGATCACGTTATTACCTAACATGGAACTAACACTAACAGCATTTCTAATTGTGTTCCAGTGACATTTGTCATATCCCTGCCAATGTCTTAAACTGGTTTTATCTCTTTAGCATTTTCAATTTCAGAGAAAATTTTAATAGTGGATTTCAAATTATTTTCAGAGGCATGGGTTTTTTTTGATAGTGAATAGATTTTCTTCACAGTTACGGTTGTAGGTATCTGTGTATATATACTTATGACAATGTTGATCATGTAAGTTTTCCAAAAGCTTTTAAGTTCTTGAAAATTGTTTGTTGATCAGCATCTGTGTTCTCTCATGACTTAACAGAAAAATTAATGTTCCCCAAATTTTAAAGCTTTTTGATCTGTTTATTTCCTTTTGAGACTGAAACAGCCATATATGTGCTATTTTCCTAATGATGAACAACCTAACTGTGGCTAATTGTTGGCCTTATCTTGAACTGTGCAGTGAAACATCATTATAAAACCATGGTCATACAAACATGTTTTATCAATTTTCTGATGAAATGCCTAATTGCTTACTGTGGTTGTCTTCGTCATGAGCTAATCAGGGAACAGTGACAATAAAAGTAATTATGTGGTAGATCCCTGACCTCAGTTCTCACTGCAAATAAATGTCTAACATTGTTACCATTTATGGTCATGCATTCAGCATTATCATATAAGCTTTCAATGATTTCATTTCTGTCTGGTATTCCATACTCTGTCATTAGTTCATGTAGAAATTTTGGCATACTCGAAAAGACCTTTTGCAACCCCATAAAAGGATTATTTATGATATGGCTTTTTGTTTAATAATAACTCTAAGAATAATTAATTGCTTTACACATAATCTTCAGCTCTATTACCTGCTTGTTCCTCCTTGACTTAGAGTGTTACCTGTATCTTGACATTCAAAACATATGTTGGGAATAGATTTTTCACAACACTGAAAGCAATGGGATTTTATTTTAGTGACTTTCTTTTTCTTCTTCATTCTCACTCTGTTAAAAGCACCGAGTGTACATAGATAGCTGCTTTGCAGGTGTTTTCAGTTGTTCTCTGGGGCATAGCCTACTTAAAATGGACAGTATTCTGCCCATCATTTTCTTTTTTCCTTCTTTTGAAAAGTGTTTTCTTTCACTTCAGAACTCCAAATTACACTAAATCTTCTACTTAGAAATCCTGTTGCAACTATGCACAGCCAGAGGAAGGTTTGCCTTCCTTGGAGTTTAGATCCTCATCTCCACTTGCAATTATCTTTGACTGATGCTCTTTTACCTCCATTGTTTGCTTATCCATCTGCTTTACTTAGTCTCTAGAAAACTAGATGCAAGTAACTGGATTTTATCAATGCAAGAAAGTTTTGATCCCTGCTAGTTAAAGCTTAATACAGATGAGATTGCATAATTCAATAGAAGTTGTGGGAGGTACTCACTGCTTCATACCTTTGCTATTTTAGATCAAACTACTCTTAAATGCATGTCAGAGACAAAGAGGCTGATCTTCAGTTACACTTGTGTAACTGAAGTTACATCTAAATCAGGAGTAATTTGGAGCACCTGACTTAGCTTTTTAAATGCAAACATGAAAGTGAAATCAGCAAGCCTTGACACCTTTGATGTGCTATGAAGAGAAATGGCCAGATTGCATGAATGTACGTGAGTATGAAGCTCAGTTGTTGTTCTCAGCTGTATTTGCAAAGTGGCTGAGCCTGTTACAAAGTTGCTCTGCCATACTCAGAATGTGAGGAGCTTCAGTATAGCCTTGCTATTTTATTTTTCAGTGTATATATAAAAGATGTAAAATTCACATGTGCTATTACAATTACTACAGAGCATCTAACACCTAAGAGGATGTAAGGGGTAGAAGTTTTGTAACTACTACAAGAGAGCCTTTTAAAATTGTTTTGTATTGTAGAGAAGATGAGATCGGTTAATAAAACTTGGGATGTCACACTCCTTTCTGTTTGGGATGCTATAGTTTTGTGACATTATGCAGTGCAATTGTGGGCTTGAAAGAAGTCTTCTGATTTCACATGAATTTTATGCTGTGATCTGCTACTTCAATGGTGTTATTCTGGATTTGCTGTAATGTAGATGAGGTAATGATCTCACTGCCAAAAAACCTTACTCAAATTATATGAGAAAATCTAAGAATGGAAGATGTTCAGAACTGGTTTCCAGTATTTCTATCAGCTTTCATTTCTGTGTGCAGAGTTCATTTAGCAATAGTCTTCAGATAGCCTTTTAACTACTCACTGTTATTTTAAAGCTAAAATAGGGAATTATCAGCTCATATGCAATGAATCTGCAGTTAACAAGAATGTAAAGAAGTAAATGTTGCAATATGGAGTCTATAATTTACAGAGCAAAAGGAAAAGGAGAATAAAGCATGAAATGAAAAATACGTATTATATATGTATAAAAAAAGATGCAGTGTCTATCATTGTACACAAAGATTGGCTTTATTCAGATTGAGGTGGACAGAAACCTTGCATATTGGCTTACTGTCCTATGCTAATAGTGAAGTTTTAAATACAAGGAAGAAAGAAAGCACTCAGTAACTGAAGTATCTTAAATTATTTGAATGCAAATGATAAAAATCTAATTGAAATCTCTCTAAAAATGATATTAAAAATAATTTATTTTCATTATTCTAGTACTGAGGCAAGTAAGGAAGACTCAGAGCATTGCAGATTTTGACATGTTTGGTTCCAAGCCCACTCTCTATTTGTGCTGTTGGTCTCCTGCCCTGACATCAAACAGCAGGCTAAACACGAGGATATGCAATGCAGAATGAGTTTCAGCATCTGTCTCTTAGGAACAGAAAGTGTTTCTTAGCTGTGCTTTTGTTTTTAAGCAATTTCTATTTTTACAATTATGCAGTTCCTAGAAAACAGACAAGAATATTTATAAGAGGATATATACAATGATATCTGTTATTCTAACTCAATATATTTTGAAGGAAATGGAGGCATACACATAATGATAAACGTTTCTTGACACACCTATCATCTGTTACCAGACAGATTCTTCAGATGATGTTAATTCTCAAAGAGTTCTTGCATAAAAGCACTATAAGAGCATTCAATTTTATTTCTTTCCATGTTTTAAAAAACATTATTAGTGCTCTAGTTTACTGTATTTAGTCTGAGCATAATATAAAAATCTACATAAAGGCTGTAAATAAAAAATATGCTTTGCCTTATGTTGAAAAAAGAATCTCATCTTTGAAACAGTATAATTTTATTTCTGCTTAATGTAGCGATTTTGCAGGTGTAAATTTAAGACCTTTCTTATTTTCAAAACACTTAAAATGGAAGGAGGCAGATTTTGTTCACTTTGTTATTGTAAATATCTTGAGCAGCCTGTGCACAGAACCCTCCTGCCACCCCAGCATCTAATGTTTTCAGTGGACTATGGCCATGTTCACACTGCACTGCTGACCCACTTCAGTGCCAATATCCCATGCTAAATGACACAGAAAAGACTGCATGCACAGCTCTTAAAAATTATTGCAGCAGAGGATCTACTGAGTGCAGATATTCGCTCCAGTGACAGTTTGTATCCTGTTTAAAAATTTGGTATCAAAGGCAATTCTTTCACGTAGCCTTTTTAGCCATCAGGAAAGTATTTATTCCTTTGGGGTTTTATTCACAGTTACTGTGGACATGCTCAGTTACCTGCTAGCTTCTAAACTGCCATTTTTATATTTTTATAGGCTTTTTTCTCTCTTTGAATGCTTTGGTAGTAATTTGAAGAGGTGTCATGTAGCAGATGAACAGCAGCATGCTAGAAACTATCCTATTTGTTGTCCAAAAGGCAACGTGACTCAGAGGAATTCACATCAGAAGCAGATTGCAATATCTAATCAGAAGAAGTAAAATAGGCTTGCCTTTGTCTAACCCATTTCAACTGCATAAAGGAAATAAGCATTGGCTTACCCTGTTGGGCTGATACTTTTCCTGATTCTGGACAACCAGCAGGTTTCCAAAACTGTAAGTCATGTAGCATAACATGTGTGATCACATATAGAGCGGACATTGCCTCTGCATGCTGTTGAGCAGAAAAGCAGGGAACAGCAATGCAAAAGTTAGACTTCAAGAAAGTATTCCTTGTGATTTGCATCCTTGATGGAGGCAGGGAGGAGTTTAACCTCACCAGAGCAAGGCAGAGAGATCTGTTCCCCTCTTACATGTTACACACCACACTCATCTGGAGACACTCTGCCCGGCTGCCTGCCACACTTCCTGTTTTGTGTTCTTCCTTGCTAGTCTGACCTTTTTTAGTCATTATTAATTAACAATATTCTCCTGAGGGTGAGAATAAGTGGTTTTAGTGATCAGAATTCTGATTCCTCAACTTACAATATTTCATGTTATCGCCTCCCTGGCTTGTATTTTGTTGAGCAGTAGTAATGATTTGCCTGCTGCTTGCTGCTCTTTGATTTCCAGCTGTTAAAAGCCTGCTCAGGCTAACCAGACTGCAGATTCTTACATGGACCGGTTAACGTGGAAGGGCCCAGCTGATGCACCTCAGCCATGACCAGGAGGAACCACAATGAGGCAAGCCACAACCATTTAAGCTCATTCCCTTGCAGTCTGTGATGGTGTTTGGGTTGCAGAAGGGACATCCATCAGGACCTTCAGACCACATAGGCCTTTGGACAGACCTCAGATGGTTTCCATACTAAAGAAGAAATCAACATTAGTTGGGCTGCAAAATCCATACACTGCATAATGAAGAAACATTATTTTAAATCGGGCTCAGTGTTTCTCAGATTAATGATTTTCCTTCCTGCCGTTGCACAACACTGCAAGCTCTCTGCAGAGCAGCCAGCAGCATGTATAATGGATTCCAGACTACTTTAGTTATAATAATATTATGGCTATACATGGTCCTCTTTGTCTCAAGCAAATAACAAAGTGATCTGCCCCAACAAAATGTTTAAACATCTTGGGGATGGTTCTACCCACTGCATACTATGACTTGCTTGATTTTTCTCTCTGACATACCTCTTTCAAACATTGGTTTCATTACCAATTCATAGCATTTAAACTAGAACACAGAAAGAAACAACAAAATAAAAAGCACTTACATATTTTTTTTTAAATCCAGGAAGATCCCAAACTGCTTTACAAACTATAGGTTAAACCCGCCTTCTTTCTTGGCATAGTTTTTTAAACTGTCAGTTCTCTACAATAAGGACACATAAAGTCTTTGGTGTTGCTGGGATTCTTGATGTGCAAAGAATCACTTCGCTATTATGATCATGTAGTGTCCTCTAGAACGGGCATGTTTTTTTAACTATACTAGAATAGACGTAGTACAGGAAGCTAACAACTTCAACAACATCTGTCATCATGAAAACTTGCAGACTGTTTTGGGAAATGTTTTTAGCAGTATTTTTTCATGCCCTGGGATATAGACATATCTCACAGGATTAAAGAATCTATTTTGTATTTTCAAAACACTCATCAGTAAACCGGAAATGTTCTTATGGTATAATGCCACCAATATATAACTGTGTTTGTGAGGTGCTAAAGAAAAATGCTTATTTTCTTTACAGAGGGAAAAACTGAAACAAGTTTAGGACACATTAACAATGCCAATGCAAACTAAAAACTTGATTTTATAGGTTGAAAACCTGCTGTTATCAGAACATCTAAGAGGTTGGTGTCATCACCTAGAATAATGGAAATTGAGGCATAAAATACAAAAACATATTAATAGATTAGGTACATAAAACATCAGTGATGAAAATTATAAATCCAGTAGCTCCATTGTATTTCTCCATTGATAGCATGATTGCATATTTAAAAGTACTGACATCACCTATCCGATACAGACTGCAGCAGAACCAGACTCTGAGACTTTCTATATAGCAAAATTACTGTATTTTCATGTATATAATCTGCAGATTATCTAATGGAGAAATAAATAGCCAGGCTATTTAGGACATTACTAAAATGTCCTTTTAGTCCCCACTGGTTTAGCTTTGCTATAATACACAAATCTGCAATTTTCTGAGGGAACTGTTTACTCAAAAACCTCTTTCACATGCTGAACACCTTGCCTGAGATCACCAGTGCCTGCTACCTTTTTCTTGGTACGTTTTATGTATTCAACTCAGATCAAGTCATCAGTCAGGAGTTGTGAGTTTCAGACACTGCAGGTTATAAGTTTGAAAATATGGCATTTCTTATAGTGTTTTACATACTGAAACACAAAGGAAAATTATGATTTTGCTAAGGAAATATCTAGTTATTTCTTTCATTGAGCAATGAAAGGATTAGAAAAAGAAAACAAAACAATTTTATGGGAACTGAGGGGAGCACAGACAGACAGTTCACCACGGAAGGGGTGAGGGTTACTGGGGTGACTTATCAATGCTCATCTCCTGCAAACACAGGAAAAGGAGCATATGGGATATGCTCACCTGATCCTAACATACATTCCCCGTTTAACGCTTCAAAAAAGAAAAAGCAAAGAAACAGAACACCAAAAGTCAGTAAGCAAAAGTGACGAAGAATCCTTCCAAAATTATCTAATAATTTCCTTTAATTTGTAATGGTGTGGGGGAATTGGTATGAGGCTAATATTTTTTATATATGTATATATACTCATGCAATCACTATGGTTTTTTATATATACGTATGCACACACATGTATTGAGCTAGAATAGAATTATTGTACTACTACATATGCTGGTCTTAACCTGTATGCCAATTCTGACTGAAAACTGGGAAATCAATGTGCAAAAATCTGAAGGAATTAGGAGAAAAAAAGAGAGAAGAGGAAGAAGTAAAAAGAAGAGTGCTTACAACTAAGCACAAGCAAGTTTCCACCTTACGTAGCACTTAAGTTAAGTGCTCAAGTAGCACTGTTAGACTCTTCTATTGGACAAGGCCTGCTAGAATGATCCTTAAATCTGTACTGGATACATCCAGTACTGATGACCATGCCAAAAAACCTTCTCTTCCACTGATCCTTGTCCTTGTGTCAAACTATCACTACCTTTTCTATTACAAAAAATATTCAACCCTGTTTGCTCTAGATTTATATTTAAAATTAAAAGACAAGTTATGAAATAAAAGTACTGCTGCTGTCACAACCCCATCTGCAACACAGTGCTATGCAAGCGTTCACGACTCAGCCTTCTGGAACACTTCTAAATTACACACCTGACTGTCCTCTCTCTGCCCCCTTCCAAATCTTTACAGTCTCTTGCAAAGAAAAAAACTTGATGCCTTTCTTGACAGCTTATTTAGAGCATCGCTATATTCAGTTATTTTCTTTTGCTTCTGTTTTCTTTGATAACAACAGTCCAAAATCATTCAATGTCATTTTGTCCTACAGCTATCAGTATATAGCTTCTTATATTGCATGTTCTGCCTGCTCCTGAATTATGTCTCCCCTATTTGGTCTGGTTTTTGGGGGGTTTGTTTTGTTTTTGTAGGATTTAACTTTGCAGTAGCCTACTTGTTTCACTCTGTCAAATGAGATCAAGCTATGCTTTTTTTTTGGCTATGCATATAAAAAAGCTGACCTGGTTTTTGTATTTTTAATGCGCCTCATACCACAAATAGTGTGGATTTGTGATATCTCGCACTGAAGCTATTTCAGTGTTGCAATTTATACAACTTTAAAAACAAGACCAACAGACACATAAATACACACAGCAATTACTCTATGACACCAGATTAAAATTAATTTTATAATGTTGATGTAGAACAAAGATTTTTAATTTATTTGTATCATAGAGTAGTAAAACTATTTAGCACAAAAAAATGCCAGAATCTGTTTCTCTGAGAACAATATTAAAAGATGACTTTTATTCCAGACTAAGAAATCACTCCTAAGCAGTAACTCTGTAAGACAATTCATGATATAAAGAATTATGTTCTAGAAATGGTGTCATTCAGCCTGAATTTACAGGCGCTTCTAAATACAGGTGACTGTTCACACTACAAAACTACAGAGTTAAAAACTGCATCACAATATGGCTTAATTTACTTACCAGGCAGATGTACTCTGAAAAGTCATCAGGGGTGGGCTTAAAGCATCTCCTTTTAAAGTATGCACTGTCTGTGATGTTTGAGGCTGTGTCTGAGTTTGAGGCTGTGTCTCTGGCTGAGGCTGTGTCTGAACTTGGCTTGGATCCTGAGCAGGGTTAATCCATCGGCTCTGTCCCTGTGTCATCCACTTTCCCTGGATTCCCCACCGTGCCAGGTAAAATTTGCAAATGTCATAGTTCATTGAAGAGTAATATAAAAGGTCCAGTATCAGCAAGATCACCACAAAAAAGCCATAGATCCACACTCCTAACAGTGCACTGTAGTTGCTGTGAAAGAAAAAGGAGAAAACATAAAAGTTATCTATATATCAGTAATGGTTGTTGTGTTAGTTTATCAAAGGTAACATATAATATAACATAACATACTATAATACTAATATAATATAATAAGCTGAAACAAAAATTCTGTTCTAAAGCATGTGTCCTGAAAAATTATTCATTATTTCAATCTAAATACTGCTATATGCATGAAATAGGTTTTTAAAAATTAAGTCACCCTGTCTTACAAACATTTTTATTTCTCCCTCTCATCTGAGTATTTGTATCAGCACATAAGTGTGATGTACAATTAGCTTCAATGCTTTAAGTGATATCACTGATATGTACATGGTTGATGGATCATATGTCTTTCTCCACAAATTCTCTCTCCCAGAGAGAGTCACCCTACTGAATATGACAGGGCATTTATGAGAGTGAGGGTATTAAACATATAAAATATATTTAAAAACTGAGACTGAAGAGTGTCTACACTATTGAAAACATTCACTGCTGACACGTATTATGAACCACTTGTCTTAAAAGATGTTTACTGTGCTTGGATTTGCTCTGAATGTAATAATTAATTATTGCTTATTGCTGGATACAGTAGGTACTAGTAGAAGTATAGGCTTCCAAGAGCAACTGTTAAAGATCCCTTAGTTTGCTGGTAATAAATTGAAGAGTAATATAAAAGGAAGGAAGAACATTGACAAGATCATATACAATGCATTCCACAGGAAGGAAAATATGTACTACATTTATAAGTATAAGTTGGTGTAGTTATAATGTGTATATATAGGTAAAAGCCATGAAAATTATCAGATGCTGACATGGTGCACAGAGCAGTAAAGCTGTGACAGGTGACTAAAGATATTGAAAGGAATTGGAGGCGAGGGAGGAATAGGTATAAGGGATCAAGAATTTGGAGATCAAAAGGGCAAGAAATGCTAAAGCTCTGCTGGAGACGCAATACTATTAAAAGAAAAACGACTGTCAGGTGTAAATGCAGTTTGGACTGGAAACTCTGTAAGTGAGGAGAATGAGGTCAGAACAAAGAAGGAAAGAAATGGATAAGAATGGGATTGTCAGATATACAGCAAAAAAGGCTAATCTAGACCAATGAGCTACAATGGAAGTATGTATACCAGAGACTGTGAAATAAACAGCAAGCAGAAGGGATACTACAAAAAAAAAAAAGTCATTAGGAAGACAGTCTTGGAGGAAAATTGTACTGAATTAAAAAGTGGGCAACCCACATCTACGTGATCCTAAACTTACATAAATTAAATTTGAACACACACTCAACCATGATTTCTTTCACATTCAGAAATACTTTGATAGAACTGGATTTTATCAGAACATTGATCAAAACAGAAGTGCTTTGAGATTGAAAATGCTGAGAAGACATACAGATGCAAGCCAGAAAGGTATTTTTACTTTTTAAAACCGTGTCCCAAGCCTTTTCAGATCTAAAACATTTCAAGTCTCTGCTTTGAACTTTCACTTCCATTTAAAGTTCTGTGACTCTTTCATTTTATACTCTAAAAATAAAAACCCAAACCAAAACCAAAACAGGATTTGAAACAAGAAATCAGACAGAAAGAATTTTCCATAGCAAATAACTGTAAGCAACAAGAAGAAGGTCAGAACTGTTAATGGGTCCATCTCTGTTTAATTTTAGGATTGCGCTCACCTAGGATTTGAAAACAAATTCAGTAAGTTTCCAGGAGGATTAAAAATAGAAAAAATACAGTGCTTCTGAAAACCCTTAACTCAAGAGTCTTTGCCTCTGCTAAAGACTTACACACGCATGCCTAACTTCACACAACAGTGGTTAGATATTTGTAATGCATTAAAATGTTTGCAGTCCAGACACTTACAAGTATAATAGGATCTGATTAATCCAGGCTTCTCAGCAGTGCCACTCTTGACTTTCAGTAGATTTATTCCTATTGTGGTAAAACTCTTCTGTTTTCACAGAATCGCTGAATGGTTTGGGTTGGAAGGGACTTTAAAGATTGTCTAATTCTAACCCCCTGTCACAGACAGTGGCACCTTCCACTAGACCAGGTTGTTCCAAGCCCCATCTATCCCGGCCTTGAACACTGCCAGGGATGGGACAGCCACAGATTCTCTGGGTAACCTGTGCCAGTGCCTCACCACCCCCACAGCAAAGAATTTTCTCCTAATATCTTA